>JAGDQP010006784.1:0-70488 GCA_022664845.1 Lepisma saccharinum | reverse complement strand
GCACAAACAAAGGTAGAGGATGTAATGAAGACTGCGAAGAAGATGAAGTGGAGATGGGCCGGTCACATAGCTAGACGAACAGATGGAAGGTGGACGACAAATGTACTACAGTGGATTCCTAGAGAAAAGAAATGACCGAGACGACGTCCAAATGTAAGATGGGTAGGTGAAATCAAGCGTTTTTCAGGAGCTACATGGATGAGGATATCAGCAGACCGAGATATGTGGAAAGAAAAGGGGGAGGCCTTCATCCAGCAGTGGATAGAAAACGGCTGAATATGATGATGATGATGATGATGATATTTATATTCAAAGTTGGAAGTAGACCTCAATATATTAAATTATCTACGTTTGTGCAAAGAAAGTTATTCAACAAACTTTAAATGAGTTAATAACTTTTTATTCTTCACATTGCATTTAATATATTCATGTAAAATTTGTTGGGATCTAGAACTTTAAATTCCTGTATCTGAAAGACGAAGTGTTCCCAGACCATAGTTTCTATGGTGTCCAAGGCAACTGGTCCGAAGACAACTCACTGCGCGACAACTCTACCCGGTCATCTCGCCCCGCGACAATTCGTCTTTTACATTCGTCCCAATGACACTTTGTCTCAAGGCATCTGGTCGCCACGAGATGTCGTCACGCGACAATTCGTCCTTACGACAACACGTCTCTAAAATATCGCACATCATAACAACTCATCCCATAAGAGCTAGTCTCCTGCGACAACTCGTCCCCGCGACAACTTATTATTATTATTATTATTTTAATTTTTTTAAATTATTATTATTATTAATGTTTCATCAGCTAAACTAATGTTATAGACACACATCTTAGAATTAAGATGAGTTTGGCATGTGTGTATGCTAACTTGACGTCAAGTTGGCATACAACAAAAAAGTCGCTCTAATTTTTTGTCTATTGCAGCACTAACGCTGGGATGCTAGCACTAACCAGCACTAACGTAGCACTAACGATTGTATTATTTTCGTTGTGTTGGCTAAATGTGTGTATGCTAGCTTGACACACGTCGTAAAACGCCTAGTTTGGTGGTTGACGACTAATTTTTATTTTATTAAATTCTCTTGATAATTAACAGTGCCATCTTTTCTGAAACAATTAAATCAACTGGTTTTTTAGCGACGATTAAATCTTGGTATATTGATTTAATCATCGATTAATTATTTGTACACGGAAAGTCATATACTACTTGTAAGTTCACAAATTTTATATTATTTCTTATTTGGGTGATTTTGAAAAACCATAATTATCTACTTACAGTATGACAACACATTTCTTACTACTAATATTAATAATTACACCTTTTTCTAACTGAGGAGTTTGGTAATACAATATTGACACATTCACCTTCGGATCCATATTATTATTTTGTGTTTATGTGAATGCCATGTTATAGCATCTCATGTGAAAGAACTATAATTGTGAAATGTACCAAAGCCAGTGTTATGGAGTGGTTTGTTGTTATTAGACTCATCCTCTTCCAAAATCTTGTTGCAGTAAGGATATATCAGATCAGTCAAACATTAATTTGATGTTGACAGTAGCAGCAATAGTTACTTCTCAAGGCAGATTGTCTTAATCACCAACTTATTAACATTTTATTTTCCATTCCAATTTTTATAAATATTACAGCATAGCGTTTACACATCTCGGGATGACCGTTTACAGTTTCCTCAGTCGAGTGTCTTCATACAACCTGGATAAACGTTCTTATCTCTATCCCAGCTCCTGGAATTAGTGCACTCCTAGGGACGTGTTCCTTCGGCTTGTGGCAAGCTGATAATAAATGAACCTATCTGGCTTATAAACGTAAATTTTAACTTGTGTTCAAATGTATTATCTCGTAAATAACACGCGTTGGCGCTTTAATAATATGTACTACGCAGATCAAAAATTGTATCTATGAAAATGTTCATGAGAAAATTGTATTTTTTTAAACTATTTCTAATACAAAGAATATAGCGTCCTAAATGTTATGTCGGGGACATTTAAATTGATAGAAGATTCATTGGACAATGATACATTTTATTTACAAAAATACCATATTTATAAATATAAATTCAATTTACGTGTCAATTTTTTGTAGGTGAACTAGTTAATTTTCACATCCGAATTTCAATATCAATTTCAAAAATTAGTTTGAATTCAGCTCAATAATTAAGAATTTTAGAAGTACAAACAAAAACATACATTAGAAAATTTTGAAGAAAAAACAGCAATGTTTGCGTCAACAGAGTCTAATATTTTCGTCAAAATACAGGAAAGAAAATAAATTTAGAGAAGGAAAAATTAGAACCCATTGTCAATGGGGGGAGGGAATGGATAAAGCGACGACAGACACCGAGCATGGTAAAAGGTACAAAAAATTGACCGAAGATGTGAGCGGCACTCGAACCTGTATCTCCCAGTTGCAGGTTGGGTATGTTATTCATTACATCTCCACAATTAGCCATGATGATGTAATGGACAGTTTATCCAAACGGCAAGTAGGAGATTTGGGTTTGAGTCCCGCTCACGTCTATTGTCGATTTTTCTGTTAATTTCAATTACTATACTACTGATGAGTTCTACATTAGAAGTTTGTCTCCTCCATACAACTTACAATTTCCGCTTTGTCTTAGATTTTGTTTTTGTAAATCTATTTATGGTTCTTCTTTCTTCGCTTCTTTTTCCTTCAATACAATCCCTTAAATTAAATTTCTGACTAACCAATATCCTAGCTACTTTCTTCTTCCTTAGTACCTTCAATATTTCCGTTCTTTTAAAGCTCATTTCGACTATATCCCGACAAAATATTTTTGTTCATATCGTACTCTAAGTCCATCGTACTCTATCGTACTCTACATTTCTTCTTATTTGTACACGTCTGCTCATCGCTATTTCTACTTTCATTAGTCTCTTAAGATATTTCTCGTAATTTACTTTGCGAATACATACAATGTAAAAAAAAAGCCCTGGTAAATCCAACTATACTGGCATTGCTAAACTGTATTGTTAATTTTTATAGTTATCGTAATCATAATTGTGCTGCGGTAACAATACTCTTGTGCTAAGTTGACTATATCTTGTATTGTTATATGGCTAGAATTCCTAAACAAGTATTTTAAAGTTTATATTGCTGGTAAAATCATATGTATGATTGATTTTACTATATTCCTTCATGACCTACAAGTTTGACAATATGCGAGTTCGTATTTATTGTTGCTTAAATCATACTGTATGGTTATGGAATGGGCATGCGCAGAAACTGACAAAAGTATAGTTAATATTACAATATTTTTTCTGGGACTCTGTGTTCTTCTAAGCCACATTCTTTGTTCGAATCGAGAGAAATTAGAAACATGTAGCTAAGGATGACGAAGGATTTGTTATGGCCTCATGGTAGATTATGACATGAGTATTCTTGTTATGATTACGAAGAATAAATATATTGTTTATTTTATATAATGTGAAGTAATTTCGCAACATGTAGTAATATTGTACTCATGTGATTAAACGGTTCTCAAGATATTGCGTTGCTATAGCTACCATTTCTAAATGCCAGACAACAAGAATGATGATAATTCTGGAATCTGAATTGTAATCAACGATTACTGCTAATGCTTTATTCGTATGGTATTTTCCTTGAATGTAATGCATGATATTTCAGTCATAATGTATTTGCTAAAGTTTACACCCTCAACGTGTATAATGTGATAATTGTATACTAATAGTGAAACCAAGCTTCACCAACACACATTTCGAACTCAAACCTAGCCTGTCTATGGTTTGTTAGCGTGCTGCCGATGAATCTGTATAGCAAACGTACAAAAGAGAGTACGGCCATTACGGGACGGACGACATTTTTCGGTGTCGGAGGGTACGAAATAGCTTGAGATTTTGTAACAGTCATTGCACAAAGACTGTTTGTTCATCGCCATGATCATTTACTGCACTTATTATTTTCTCAAATCACTATTTCACCATACCTAAATCAAACTCAAAACATCATCTGCCACAACACGTAACTAAAACAGCGTCAGTAGCAACTCCAAAAATGTCAACTGTAGGCACCACTAACAAACACTCACGTAGTTCCGACCAACTCTCTACTAGCTCAAGATCTAGGTCTCCAATTCAAAGTTCTCACTCTCCACCAGTTAAGAAAACACATCGCATCAGTGACTCAGCATCGGATTCGGATTCATTGAACATATCCACCGACCATGAAGGCCACCTACTAGAAACTCCAGAAACTTCGCTCTATCCATTTCTGCTGACTAAATACGACACATAATTCCAAACACCAAAGTGCCTTCTTCAACAGTTACTGAAATACGAACTAAGAGACAAGATCAGTGAAATCAATCCTACCAAGAACGGCATAATAATCAAATCACTAGAGCCAAACCTAACAAAAATCATTCGCAATAAATACAGCTTTGAAATTTTTTGCGACACAAGTACAGCTTACGGCACTCAACTCATCATCAATGAAACAGCAACCACTGCAACCATAAAACTCCTATGTTATCTGTTGTAATCCGCGGAGTTCCACCAGACACACCAGACGATGAAAATCCAGGAAGAACTAACCACCAAAGGGCACGTCATCAAGAAATGCATCCGGATAATAACGAAGATTTTAACATCTAGCTACATGGTCCGAATTCTCACTACAGATCAATTCACAATAGACAACCTTCTCAGAAATGGAACATTCATCTATAAACGCAGATACCATGTTGAACCTTCTAGATCACCAGCACCGATGCCACTCAGATGTGAGAAATGTTAAACTTACGGAGACCATACAGCATATGAGTGTAAAGATCAACCGATTTGTGGCTACTGCTCTGAAAATCACATAATAAAGTCATGCACCAATCTTTAAAATCCACCAAAATGCAACACATGGGAAGAGCAATACCCAACATACTCATTTAAATGCAAAGGGAAACCGAAACAAAACGCAGAAAACAATATGCCGGTAGTACCACTCCTCACACCAGAACCAAACATAGCACAAGTCAACAATTCCTCTCTTCCAGTGCCTACTACAGAGTAAATCATCCCATTCATCACTTTAACTCTACAGAATTTATATCCGTTCAACAAAGAAACCATCCTATTCAAAATCCAACAGGCAGCACAACAAATTTTCAAAGTCAAACCACATGCTACATATTTGGGCCATCATGTCTTCTTCTCATTTTCACCTTTCACCTAAACAGCTTTGCTTCGTCATCCATCATCAATCACATCACTCACTCACCTAACATGTTCATCACTGTACTGTACCCATAAATGTTATATGTTGGGCTCACCTGTTGACATTAGCATCTAGAGAAGCCCCTAGACGACAAGAACAATCACTCATTCGTCCAATTGTTATTCAAAGTGTTATGATGTGTATCGCACTTCTTTCCCATTTACCATATCATAATCATTCGACGCAAAAAATATGGTTATAAGGATAATGCTTATGACATCGGGATAAGAAAATTTATGAAAATCAAAGATCAATAAAGATTAATTGAAACCACCAACAAGAAATTTGTATTTTCTTGCAAAGTTATATTGACATAGATTCCACTCTACTTGGAGGCCATTTAGCAATACATACGGTTACAATAGCAATAAAATATAAATTTCTAACAATATTTGTATAGTTAATGTGTAACTATATAATATGGTCAGACATGATTCCTCCATAGTTAATTCAACTATAAAGTATTGTATAACTATAATCCGACAAAATATCTTGTTAATTTAACTAGAAACAAGAATTTGACCATACAATATTGTTGACAGTATTGTGATTACGACAATACTCCTAACCAAATGTACTGTCATAATTACAATACACGATTAACAATACTTGTATGGTATTTGCAACCCATAGTATTGCTGTCCCAAAATTAACTATAAAAAATCGCGATATATGGTTACTGTAACTTTTTAGCGTGTAGAACTGGATACTATTTCTGCAGATTTTCTCTCGATTTTCACGTGATTTTCTTGTAGACGTTTACGAAATATTCGTCACTTCCTGTATGTTTGTCATTGAATGTTTATTTACTTTAGAGTCAATTTCATGGCTGTCTAAAAAAACCTGCGGTGGAGAACATATATTCTGTTTATGTGTCAATAAAGTTTTTAAAAATGAATTATTTTTACAGCCAACTGCTGATTCATAGATTGAGAAACACACCTTCAAATTTACACTTTACTGAAACCCGCTTCCGCTGACGTGTTTTGGAACTACACCTGATTTCATCTTCACTATTGCTGAAAAAGAAGAAATGTTTGCAGACAACATACAGATCGTTTTAGTTTGCTGAAAAAGAAGAATGGTTCAACAAACAGGCAGCATCTCTTAAACCTTTTCGTCAGTTCAGGTTGAATGCAGTCTTGGACTTTAGTCAGCTAAATAAACCGGAGAAAACTAATTTTGTGCGTTAAATTTTAAAGTCTCGTTCTTTTAAAAGACGAACTGTAAGACAGTCTTGAAGTTTATTCTTTACGGTTAAATTTTAATTCTTTATCAACTTTTCGATAGTAGTTACATCTCATTTACTTTTTCAAAAAAAATAGTTCTAAATGTATTTTTTAAGAATATCTACAAATTGAAATACTAACAAGGAATTCATTTTAGTGAAAGGTCGGAAAAGCAAGAAATAGTTGGTTGCACTGGAAACCCCTGACTACCAAACAACCGTATACAAAATATTAGCTTTTAATGGCCACTACAGGGGGAACCATGGGGGACAGATATCAAAGAATTGGAAGCAAGTTCAGGAGGACGGAACGGACATGCGGGAGGTGGAAGGAACGTGAATCTTGTTAAGGAATAGAGAATGCAAAAAGAAGGAATACGTATGGTATGAAAAAATGTGGGCAATGTTAGAGGGAGGGAGCACAAGCCCCGGAAGTGGTGCATGCGGATCCAAGTATAGAAGCATTACGAGGCCACAAGAGAGAACGACGTCGCGTAAACACAGTGTTTACTCTCTCTCTCTCTCTGTATGTGTGTGTGTGTGTGCGTGCGTGTATCATGCGAAAATGCAAACACCAATAATGGAGAAAGATAACAGTGAACTACTAGTGCTTTATCTCAAACAGGTGACATAGATGGAATGGCAAAGTCCCATGGGAGATGCAAACTCCTACGGAACACGGGAAACAGTGCGCCTGGGAAACGCTCGCTATCGCTTTGCATGGGAAACAGTGCGCCTCAGGCGATCGCTAACAGCGTTTCCCAGGCGCACATTAGCACGTCAGAAAATATATATCTGCCATGTTGAGGAAATGGTCCAAACACAGTGGCATCTTGCACCACGAGCAACGAATAAAAATGATACGCCAGATTGATGACAGAAGGTAACCTGGTTAGATTAAAGGCAAACTCCTTTGGAGCTATAAAGCGTTCAGGACGATCACATTGGTAGCCACTTCTATGAAGTGCATACAGAATCATACTGGCATATCGAGGTGAGGCGAACTGATGAAAGGTGATTGCATGAAGTCTTATACGAAACAGTCTGTCATGCAGTTGTTCCTGCAAACGGGCATCCCGAATAGCGTAACTACAAATGGTGCGAAAGTATTTCTTGTATACACACAAAAAAAAACATACGTCCAATGGCTGAATTTGGCCAGTGGTTCCCGGTGTAATAAATGACAACGTCACACACTTTCTCGGTGGGATAGTTTGGTCCAGAATATCATGATTTTTATACGCCGACCAGGGGGCCAGCAGAAGCAAATTATTGTCACCAGCTAAGGGCCAAAGCAGTGTTCATACTAAAGTCGCAGTTCCTGTTCGCCCATTATACCACTCATGCTGGCAGTGACGTAGACATTCCATAATGTACGTGTAAGTTCGTCCACACGGGGCCGAATGGGTGGGCGGTAGGGAACCCCAAACTTCACGCAGAACAATAAATAATTTGCCCGCTAAAGTCTCATACAAGCTAACAATCGGCATTATGATGTAATAATGGGTCAGTGCATTGATGGACGTTGCTCGTGCCACAACTGTCTTTCTACCACGAATAGCCAGGGTAGTTTTCTTATGCATCTTCTCTTCGAATCCTGATTGGTCTGCGTCGAAAACATATTTCCTGCTGAACGTGGGAATCAGTCTGTTAACCTCATCTAGAAATTCTTCTATTGACTATGCAGTTTGTTGTTCATAGTCATGTTTAAAATTTTGTGATCTTACGTCTCCCAATCCTGCAGTGTTTTTTGAACTTCTGCAGCCACCCTTTGAACACCACTGTTAGTAACAATCTTGCTTTATCCTCCTGTGACTTCCCGTATTATTTATGCACCACTCGATCATATTGCTGTTCACTAATGCGAAATTGGTTCATAATGGTATTTTTTATGACTTGGGTGTTCATTCATGTAGGTAAGTATGGCCTGTACCTTTCCACGGGTATTGTTTCCCCTTTACGCCGTTTACTTTGTGGGGAGGGGATTGTGGCATATCATGTTGATGATGATGATCCCGCCTCGCGCTCGATTGCCGCATCACTGTCACTAGTATACACCTTGTTTTCATGTGCATCCGTCTCTGTGTTGTCATCACAATTCAGAATATATGCTATTATGCCCTCCACTGTATCGTCCTGCAAATGTGCTAGAATGTCATTTGCCACTTCATTTTCCTTATCGGATATCTCTTCCGTCCCTGGAACGCGAAATGTCAACTGTTGTTGCAAATAACATGCAATATTTGCAATATTATTCACGATTTCAATTGCTACCTACCTTTTTTCGACACACTTATATCACTAGATTGTTGCACTTGTCACATTCGTCACTTCCCGTTCACGTCTTCTCGCGTCTGCACCTTCCACTCCCATTCGACTACCTCTCGTCCCAACCCATCTACGCATTCTCAAATACTAACAGACACACGCCGTCGGTATCTAGTGGCGCTTCGATCGTTAACAGAGTCAACCTCTGCTGTGACTTGGTGCCATTTCTACACTTTGTCGAGTGTGCACCACTTCTTGGGCTTGTGCCCCCTCCCGTTGGCCATATTTTCTATGACATACGTATTCCTTCCTTTTGCCTTGTCTCTTCATTTCCAAAGATTCACGTTACTTCCATCTTCCGCTGTCCGTTCCGTCCTCCTGAACTTACCTCCAATTCACCTGTCTTTGATATCAGTCCCCTCTGGTTCCCCCTGTAGTGGACATTAGCAACTAATATTTTGTATACGGTTGTTTGGTGGGCAGGGGCTTCCAGTGCAATCAACGATTTCTTGCTTTTCCGACCTCGCACTCAGATGGGTTCCTTGTAAGTGAATAATATATATAAGCGAAATATTAAACGTAATTAATACAGCATTCTTGTTCGGAGCAGTCTATACAACGGGTTGAAAGTTTTCGAAATGTGTACATTTCGATGGAAGAAAGGAAAAGGAGTTAAATGAAGTAGGTGATAGAAGAAAAAAAAACTGAAAATAAGAAAGAAAAAGAACCAAATGGCATTGGATAGAAATTGACTGTTGAAATAATCAACACTAAATTTAGTTGAAGATTAGAAGCGAACAAGTCAGCTTCTAATTGGTACTCTGAAAAGAAAAAAATCGCAATGAGTATTGCGATGAAGAGGTTAAGACCAATGATGATGATGATGATGATAACACAAATAAGTCAGCCTAATACCAGGAAAAATAAAGGAATTGAAATTAATTGTTAATTGAACTAAACACATGCGCAACACAAATAAAAACATATTCCAATCAATTCGGAATTACAAATTCACCTGATCCCGATTTATTCTGATGCGAACACAATATATTTGAGTGGAACCGCGATACCATTACTATAAAGAATGATAATTCATTCCATTCAGGGTATCAAATTTAGAAATAATACTTTATCTTATTACCTTAAAAGCATGACAGGATTTATGCGACTAGGTGCCCTATGCCCATGACTATTAGCGCCCCGAGTCCTCCCCGTGGCACCGTCCGTCCTTTTCCGCTTCCAACCTAGATATTATACAGTAAGTGATAAACGAGTTGGTCATCCAGGTCAAAGGTGATTGTGTCTGTGTATTATTATTGTTTCTTTGCCGAAAATGTTTTTTCTCTCGCGTTTTGAACAGTGATTTCAAATTCTTCTTGTATAGTGCGCTCTGTAAAAGTTTCGCCCCTAGGACCGGGCATAGTGGTAAATCCGGGCCTGCTTAAAAGCAATAGTTTGATTAATTCCATTAGTTTATCTTCAGATGGGACAAGTAGCGATTAAAACAATTTGAATTTAAACTTGATTTTATTCACTTTCAAATATTCAATCATTTTCTTTTTTGTATTCTATTTAAATAGAAACTAAATAGGAACCATACCAACAGCGATTTCTCTGCGGAAACTTATTTGCTTGTCGTTTAGACACTCAACTATATTTCTTTTCTCATCAATGTTGAATTATAACAGCAAGCCCCTATTTTGATCATTGAAATGCAGCTTATAATTTCATTCATTCGTGTTCAACATGTAAGTTGAAACTACTAGTAAGTGCTGCTATTTTTGTTTCTTTTCTTCCGACGTATGAAAACCGAAAGACAGACGTAATTTGTAAATTATTTCTGAATACATCAATTATCAAAGTGTAAAGCAAAGTCTGATAACAATGACAATAATTAACACTTCATCTCGTTTAACAACAATTAAAAACAACAACTTCCTTAGCAACAATTAAACCTCATATATTGAATTATTCGTCGAAAATTTGGATACATGTATCGACAGAAAAATGTATGTATAAATATTTTCAGCGATAAGACGATGAGTCTTGTATTCCAGTAAGTTTCAACATTATCATTGACGAGCATTTACTGAATTATTACACATGCTATGTTTATTAAATATCTAGGATTAAGAACAGTATGGAAGTAATCCTAATATTATTATTGTTGGTAAAGGTGGCAGCACTGTATTCAATCATTATCAAATGCCGTACATTTTTTCCGCAAAATTAAATAAACTCAATGAAATTATTAGTACCAATGATGTATCTAAAAATTTGGCACTAGCTTCAGACAGTATGGCTAATTGAGATACAGTATTTTGCCTTAACAGTCAACAAACAGTAGCAAATTTGCATCATTTGAAAATGTCTGGTTTTATTTAGCTGATAGTGAGGAGGTTTCTCATTGAAAACATGAGAAGTCAAATTACACTGGTTAACAAAATAAAATGTTACAAAACGTTTTTGAAAATGCGTACAAAATATATTGATTTTTCGGGGGGCGCTCAGTTCCAAAATGAACATCGTTTGTCTCCATCACCTACCATTTTGTTATAATCTGTTTGCATAGATATTTGTTACTACAGAGTGAGTCAAAATCACCGTACAACCTTGTACTTCAGAAACCGTCTAGGAAATGTAGCATCGAAGTATACAAATGTGGAACGGTGGGAAAGGGATGCATTTTAGAGTAGATGGTCATCGTGGCCGCCATCTTGAATTCCGACACATTCGATGGAGGTATTTTCATTCAGATGACAAGTGGGTGGTGTGACACATCAAACAACACGAGAATGTTCCGAGAAAGTCACACCCAGTATTATATTTGACCTACCTGTTACGGTGTCGGAGTTGTCTACACTGAAAATTTTGCAGTACATGTGTTCGTTTATCCAGCAACGCCTTAAGTCCGACTCCGTAACATTTATGTCAAATCTAACACATGGAATGTCTTTCTGAGAACTTTCTAGTATTATTTGATATGTCACACGATCCACTTCCCATTCAAAAATAAAAATAACTTGCGTCCAATACGGCGGATTTCAAGATAACGCCCACACTGATCCTGTACTAAAAAATGTAGCCCCTCTTCAGCATTCCACAATTTTGTACTACGATGTTTAACATCGATTTGTAAGAAACAAGGTTGTACTTTGCATCCATTCATATATCAAGCGAAAAAGTTTCAGTTAAGATAACACACATCGTAAGAGGTCAAATCTGACAACTGTAATCACTTTCTGGAAATATTTTGTATTATTTGATGCGTCCCACGGCTCACTGCTATTAAAAAAAAATACAAAGTTGGCAACACAGCATCACTTATGATAATGCAAAAACGACCATGGATAGCCTGTATATTCTAGATAACCTATGCAAGTTTCATTTTGATTACTCAATTGAATATGAAGACATTTAATTTAATTTGTCAATCTTCTCATAGTGATGGTGATAACTTTATAAGGCCATAAGTTGGTGATTTATGGTCATCAGCAGCTACAACTTTAACCAAAGTCATGCCTGGCGGTGGACTACCAAATGTACGTTTGAGATTCTATTAACTCGTTTTACAGTTAGAAAACATTCCTCGTGAGACTTTCCCAAAGACAACTCAACCATCTTCATAGTGTTGGTAGTTCCTGAGTTGAAAATTATTGACGGACAGTTAGACAGATAGACTCACCGGATCCAAACAGTTTTCAGCTTGTCTCGTCGAGACTTTCCCAACGAAACCTCAACCACCTTCGTAGCCTTAATGGTTCCTCTGTTGTAAGTTGTTGATAGATGGCGGTGATATAAGACTACCTACCTGGCTTTAACTGCTGAAGCTTAAGATTTTTTCGTACAATGTGTTATATTGAATAGTATCATTCAGTAATAAATGGCTGAGCGTTATTTTCAATTTAACGTATTTTGTACCAAGTAACAAGTTGGATCACCAAGTGAGGAACAGCGATTTACTGCATAAAATGTTATTTAGCTCGAAAGCTTGATTGGCAAATGTGATTTGTAACACATAATGCTGGAAAATTCATATAAGGCCATACTACTCCTCAAATCATTACTAAGATTCGGTCTAAAGAACAGTTTATTTATGGATTAGTTAGAATATATTTAACCGTCTCTAAAGATTGTGTGAAATAAGCATTTGATGGATATGAATTGTAAATAGGATCTCTAAAGGAGACGCTTTTTCTGCATTGAAAGAAGCGTAAGTATCCGAAAGCTATACCATGAAGATTCTTCTCATGGGCCCATTTTAAAAGAAAATTTTGTCCATTTGTTTCCTCCGAGAATAATAAGTTATCCTGTTAATTGAGAGGACTGTCATTAAAATACCTATTAATATAACGTACAAGCAACCGGTTAGCAAGATGTGTCAAACATATGAGTTCAGGCCTTCGTCTTCTTATATTCATCTTCCGTCTGACGTAACTTTTTCTCGAACCTGCTTCCTGACATCTGCTCACTAACGTATCATCTTAAAAGTTTTCACCCGATTCAAAGTTCAGTGTGTAATCTTTTAGTACAAGTAGTGTAATCTTTTAGTACAAGTAGTGTACATTTCTAATTAAATAATTATGCATTTTAATTTAAATATTTAAATGCTTTCTTATGAAATTATATTTTAAGTTGCTGAAGATTTTGTTTTCAATATTCAATTCTTGTATAATTTCTCTGGTACAGTTTGAAACCGTTCAAGACTCAGACCTACTGGCGGGCAGTTATTGAGTTAATATGGGTGTAAGATACATTAGATTGCTGTTTAGCTCATTTCAAGTGTTTACTGTTGGCAACACTGCTCACAATTTAGGGAATAATTGAAGGGCTGACCGGGAGAGAAGGTCAAGCCACAAAACCTAAATTCCGAGAAATCGAAGGTTAAAGTGTAGGACAAATAACTGCAAAGTTTCCCGTGTGAAGGTGATTCTTTTATTTCTGCATACCACTCTACAGATATCTGTGCAACTTGTAACATGTAATACATGATGTAAAGTGCGTTGTATGAAGAGTAATAAACGAAGATTTGTAATGCAAAGGAAATATTTTGCAGTGACCATAGCTGACAGTTTGGTTAATACACACTAAATACAATAGCTTATGTTAGGTTAGATTAGAAATCTAACATAACATATCCTAACCGAACCTAAACTCCCCCTCCCCCATCCTGATGTAACTGCCGGTTGAATGACGTAAATCGCTACAGCACTACAAGCATTACATAGTATCAATATTGTCCGTGTTATAATCTGAATGCAGATTTCGGTAGAATGGGTGGTACACGGGTGGAATAAATGGCAACATCTTCATCAGATCACGGTACTTCAGATCACTGATCTTCCTACCATCAGGATACAGCACGTGCAAGCTATCTAACAGAGGCCATAGGTCATATGTATCAGACACAACACATTTGCGTCCTGTGCCTGGGTGTCTCTGGAACACACGAACTTTCTTCCACACCTCAAGAGATGAGTAGGTGCGCTTAACCGAGATGAACCTAGGTTCAGTAGCCGACACTCTGACAGCCGTAACCTCTCCCATGTTCACCTTACTGCCAGTTTCATCCACTGTGTCTTTGAATAACACTTTGGAAATGGACTGTACATCTTTCATACCAGAAGACATCATGCGTATTACATGAAATGCATCCTGCACACTGGCTCTTCCAACAAGTTCGTACCACTGTTCAGGCGTGTATATATGACTTGTTCTCGATAACTCCAAAATCAGCATCACACGGCAGAAAGGTATGGCCTGGAACCACGTAGTAGTGACGTATTTCTTCAAACTTGTGTGAGTGAACCAGAATGTAACACAACAAGAAAATGGTAATGTTCTTGTTTTGTCCAAAGCAGGAGTCCGAAAAGAAACATAGTTTTTTGTTGTGCAGAACATGGTCCGGAGTCAGAGGATATTTCAGCAAGCAGGATCCGATTTCCGATTAACCACGGGATGCCACTGTTTCTGACCACATACACATTTAGACATTTTTCTTATTGCACACATGTATTCCGAAATTGTAAACCCACAATTGTCGCAAGTAAAAAACAGTTTCAGTGGGGTATGCGAGGTGTTGGGAGTGCCTGTTCCAAATCATATGCCATTACACACCACGCACTGTCCTGTAACGACAGTTTCTTGTGTTTTAACATGGCATATGCTGCTTGAGCTTTTTTTTTATGCAAGCGAATATGTAGTGGAACAATATCTTCATTATTTGAAGCCCATGTGTCACATGTTTTGCAGCTGGCGGTTTAAATCCTATGTTGAAGTGTGTGTTAAAAATATGATTGTATGACACTGCACTTTGGTTGGTAGCAGTCTTCTCGCTTTTATATAGTCTATACATTTCTGCCACAGACGACACTGTTTGAATGTACACTTTGTTCGGGTTGCTTGACCGACCGTAGTGGCTTCTGTATTTGGGGAATTTATTGATGTGTTCTCTGACACCGTCCACATCTTCTGTACTAACTTTATGATGATAATTCCCATGCCTGCCTCTCTGATCGAGGTGAGGAGACACTACAAGATTGACGATCGTTCCATGTCCCTATCTGTCTCATGTTCATCACTATCGGTTAGTACATACCTGTCACCCCGTGCCGTAGTTACTCTTGTTTTTGAGATTGCAAACACTGAACAAAATGCAGTTCGACACACCCTAACGTCACTCTTGCCACACTTCAGGAAACACTGAAAGGGTTTGTGTTTTGCTTCCTGTGGATTCTTGCTGTATCTACGGGAACATGGTGAACGTTTAATAAGTCCAAATAGAAAGGTGTTCTGCAGGTTATAATCCGCCATCTTGTAAAATTCATGAAAACATGTCAGTTTGTCATTTTCACTGAGAGTGTAGTACTTACACCAATGCTGCTTGGCCTGCAAACTCCGATACGAACAGTTTCAACCGCCTCCCAGCCATTTCTTTGGCACAGTCTTTCCTGTTTTATCACTAACGTATTGCTGTCCACTGTTTCGTTTCTTTTTAGCAACATTTCGTTTCCACTGCTCCGCATGTAACACACGTTTACGACCCTTTGTTGCCGTTGTGTTTGGTACCTTGCTACCAGACTCCTCCATCTTTGTTTAGAAGCAGAAGTGTCTTCTGATTGGTCGTTCCAGCTGGACTGTGGTGTGACCACTTCTCTCAGGACACGAGTTGTTATGCCACAAACCGTCACATTTTTTCATTGCTATTCTTGCAGACGCAGGGGACAAACCACACACACACTTCGTTCGGAAAATGATCCACAGATGGCAGCGCAATGCATTTCCACCATAATCTCAATTTTCGTTGGTGTGTGGTTTGACCCCCTCTCTCGTCAGCCCCTCAATTATATTAAACTAGGGACGAAAGACAAATTTAATCTAAACTCGGGGAATTTAGAGAAGAAAAAACTTTCGAATTCGTATCTAAACTTTCTGAAAATTACTATAAAAAACCTTAACCCTTCTGGAATACCATTTCTATGAAACGCAGTAATAAACAAAACCACACATTTCTAAGTGAACTGGATAACACACCAATAACGTCAAATAGAGATGTAAGTAACAGTTTCAATAATACTTTAATGAAAAAGCTAAAAAAGACAAACCCAGGCGTACAGAAAACTACCGAAAGAGGTTAACTAAAGTGCCAAACTACTCCGATCTTTAACTAATCATCTTCAAGATCTTACTATACAAGATAAACTAGATAAGCACCGAGGTAACATTAGGATCTTACTAAATAACGTCACACAAAACGAATATACGAATTTATTAAGAAAAAGAAAAACATTTCACAACTAAGCCGACAGAATCCCTTATCTCGACTCCACTACAAAGAAGTCCACCAATTCTATTAATCCCCAGTTTTACAATCGATGGCTATAGTACACTTATATTACACTTATATTACTTATCCCCACTTTGTTAGTGTGGCGATGAATTAGCGATTTCCGTAAGCCATAGAGCAAGTTAGAGTAATTAAATAATTATACATAGAAGTCGGAATTTGGGGGTGGTCTGCACTCCCAGGAACCCCTTCTCAAACAGCTTCCCCCTGTTTCTAGATATACGGAATCTTCAAGCATGCTCAGAGCATTTCTCACATCCTATTGTTTTGATATTTGTTTGTAGTGACTTTGGCTCTGAAAATTGCAAGGTGTTTATACTGTATAAATGACTCACACATACATTTGTATATGTACAATGTTTCCAAAAATAACTTGAAATATGCATATACAATATACAAAATACATAAAACTTTGTTTGGGCGGCAGTCATAAACAATTTGTCCTTTACAGGCAATAATTTCAGTCACCCTTGATTGTTTTTTTTTTTTAGTATTTCTGATCTTGTTTCGACACCGTCTCCAGTCCGGTGTCTTGGGCACGTGCCCCCTTTGCCACCCTTAGTTGCGACCCTACCTGGAGACAGTAATTGTGTTATAGTTGTCATTAAAAGACGGACACATTTCCTTAGAAAGCGGTTCCCATCTAAAGGGGTACGTATAGATGGCACAGCTAGCTAATATTATTTTAAACACAATTTCGGGGAACTGCAATACACTTTGATTAATATTTTTATGCAATAATGAGTACTTAAAAAATTCATTTCAGCTATTTTTAAACAGGTATTTATTTTCAATCGGTACATTTCTCTTAGCAATTGTATGCAATTCCTGTACCAAGCAAAGACAGGCTGTTCTTTATGTAGTATGAGTTGGAACACATAATAAGTCGTTTTGTTTTGTGGTAGATGAGTATTATTTTTGCAGAGGTCAGGAAAATACATTCCGGCCTCATAAGATAACAGAATGATAATCTGACATAGTCAATATTATTTTAAATATAATTTTGCAGAAGTGTAATTTACTTTGATTAATATTGGGTGATAACTAGAGCTTAAAAAAGTCTTTAAAATTTCTCTAAAATTAGGAGTGAAGCGATTTCAAATTCGTTCTTATGCATAGCCTTTCCTTGTTCTAGACTCCGGTCGTATGAATGTTGTGGCAGAAATTAATGAAGGTATTTATTCTAGATTCCTACTACTTGAGTCACATTTAGTATCATTTGTTGAGAAAATATTATAACAAGAACAACAGTGGAACAAGAGTGAACAATACAAACTGGGAAATAAAGAATTTGTTCTTTCAGAGTAAATAACTTCATACTACATAAAGGACAGCCTGTCTTTGCTTGGTACAGGAATTGCATACAATTGCTAAGAGAAATGTACGGATTGAAAATAAATACCTGTTTAAAAATAGCTGAAATGAATTTTTTAAGTACTCATTATTGCATAAAAATATTAATCAAAGTGTATTGCAGTTCCCCGAAATTGTGTTTAAAATAATATTAGCTAGCTGTGCCATCTATACGTACCCCTTTAGATGGGAACCGCTTTCTAAGGAAATGTGTCCGTCTTTTAATGACAACTATAACACAAACTGTCTCCAGGTAGGGTCGCAACTAAAGGTGGCAAAAGGGCACGTGCCCAAGACACCGGACTGGAGAGGGTGTCGAAACAAGATCAGAAATACTGAAAAAAAAAACAATCAAGGGTGACTGAAATTATTGCCTGTAAAGGACAAATTGTTTATGACTGCCGCCCAAACAAAGTTTTATGTATTTTGCATATTGCATATTTCAAGTTATTTTTCGAAACATTTTACATATGCAAATGCATGTGTGAATCATTTATACAGTATAAACACCTTGCAATTTTCAGAGCCAAAGTCACTACAAACAAATATCAAAACAATAGGATGTGAGAAATGCTCTGAGCATGCTTGAAGATTTCGTATACCTAGAAACAGGGGGAAGCTGTTTGACAAGAGGTTCCTGGGAGTGGGGAACCACCCCCAAATTCCGACTTCTATGTATAATTATTTAATTACTCTAACTTGCTCTATGGCTTACGGAAATCATAGGATTCTATGCTGAGTAACATCAAGCCAGTTTGCAACGCAAACACGTACTTCTGGAAGATCCCTTGTAACATTATCCTCTCAACGTCGTCTCGATCTTCCCAAAAATCTCTTTCCCTCCGGTTAGCCAACCACGATGGAATATAATCTTCATTTCTCCCCCATACGAGCTGCATGGACTGGCCACCTTAGTCGTCACGAAGGGAGAAGATAACTTCTATGTAAACGTAGTAAAAATAGGAGTACTTATAAACATTTTATACACACTAAGACTAAAACCCCGAAAGAAAGTGGTTCACCCCTCCGAAACAAAGTTCTTCCTAAAGCAGCTAAATAGAAGAGATAGTTTTTCCAATTGTATCTAGTGTTTTAGAAAGAGATTTTGCAGAGTACAAAACCATTCTTGCCGAAAATAGAAAAAGGTTAAAGTTTGAGAATTTAAGACACCATGTCGTAATCTAGTACAATATTGATATGTAAGATAGTGTAGTTTTCCTTTTGTTCCAAAAACAAAACAGCTGAATTCAAAATAAATACTGTTATAAGGAAATGCATTTTAGCATGTAAACAGGTGTATTTCAGAGTGAAAGTATTAAAAACAGCAATTTTTACGATGTTAAAAAGGTTGAGATAAATAAAGAATGAAGAGCTGTAAACACGAAAGATTTTGCAATACCTGGAATGAAGCATTTACAAAATGGTAAAGTGTTTACAGACTGCATATTTTCCCCTTTTTATGCATATTTTAGGTATTTAAGTGCATAACTGAGCTATAAATAAGAAACTGATACTTGCATTAAACAACGAAGCAAAATTATTCGAAAGAAGTGGAAATTTAGAACTAAATATTCGTGGCCTGCTCGTGTAATAGACAAGTGCCTACCTGTCGGTACGTTACTATTATATCGACCTCGGGAGTTTAATTTAAAAAAAAATCAGTGCTCTCCAAGTATTTCAAAAGATTACTCATGGATCTCATGGCTAAGTTTTCTTTTTTGAAGGTTGATTTTTATAGCAGATCGTCTTTCACACAGCAAACAGGATATTACATTTGATTGAGGGTAGATCTGGTCTGGTAGATCTAGATCTAGATCTGGTAAATTTTTAAGATCTGGTCCTACAATATTGAAGGTCTGCCCTTTCTAGTTTAAAATGCTTCCGAACTATATATAAAAATTAAAAATGCTCCGGTACTTTGTACCGGTGCGTACTGGTTCAATTTAACACTTCTTCTTTCTTTGAAGCATTATTATAATTACATTCTAATATTAGTAAAAGTCAACAACTACAAAAGCCCAAGCTTTAAATTATTTTGTTTCTTGTACTCGAATCATTAAACTTATATTCAGTAAGAATCAATTCATAGGACACCAGTGAACAATATACCCATCTCTTTTTAACCACTAATGATGGCCAATGGGCTCAGGTTAGCAGAACTAGGAAATATTGTAGTTTGATTCCTACTTACATTGATCATACTGACAGCATTTTTGAGGAGCTTTCGTTCCCCTGTGGAATACCATAATAGTACCTATATCAGAGGCACTGAATCCTTACTTCCTCGACTTTTTCTCTGAATAATGTGCGTACCGGGGAACGTTATCCTTTAGAATTTCGACAACCCTAGGACATTATATTTGATGTTTATACATTTAATTAAATAGCGATTAACCATCGCAGGACGTATCTCCAACAATGCAGTCCGTAGGCGTTCAAGCTACTGACAGTAGTCATTTGCATTCATGGTCTGGTTATGTGACAAGAGCTCAAAATGGATTATCCCACCGAACAAACTCTCAACATCACTTTGCAGGGGTAGAGCACTCACACGTCCTGTGCTCGCACAGTTCCTATAGCATTGATGTTTCGTGCCGCTGCGCTGGCTGGATGTCACTGGTGAAATTTATACAGCATGATGTGCCTGCCTAATGTGGTCCTCCAACACTGCCATGTTCAAACACAAGCCACACTTCCAAAACGTGCAGTAGACCGTTCTCCTTGTACGCACTGCTGCACAATCAAGTGCCATTTATGATTAAGCTATTAGCACTATTAGCTCCTCAGATGGCGTCATTTCAGCGGTCATCGCACATATAATATTACTTTTGGGATAACCTGATATACTATAGTATGTCATGGTAAATGCACTAAATGAGTTCTTATTTACGAATGCATGATTGAGTACAAATTTAGTGAGTAATTTTGTGAGATATGTTGCAATCTCGATAAATTTCATATATTGATATCCACCAAAAGCTACCAAAATATTCCCATTGCCATCTAGTGGAAGCCTGAATAAGAACCAAAAAAACAGCTTCCCATTTACGGCAAAGCGTGTGTAATAAAAATACTTTTTCCTCTTATTGATTGATAGGGGGACAAACTTTTATTGAATATCCAGGAAGGAGATATTGAAAAGTCACAAAATTTTAAATCATAACTCTGAAAGACACATAAACTAGTAGCAAGAAAACAAACAGGGGGCCGGCTCAGATTGCCCCATTTTTGGCATACGACTGTTAAGTACAATCGCTCATGTGGTGAAACAGATTTGACGTCACGAAAAGTTATGAAACCAGAGGAGCTTCAACAGCGATTAATAGTAGAAGAAAGAAACGGGAACTGTGGCAGGTCAGTTTAGGTTTTTTACTTTAAAAAAGTGCCAACAGTAAGATTTTCACAGCTCGGGCTGGCATGTTCCTTCCGCGGTCCTCCTCTTCAAGCGATAGTGTTCTTGTTTTCCTCATTCCCTCCCTCGCTCTCTCCCTCAGGTTGTATAGATCAGATGACTGATAAGCCAGACATCACAACAAGGCTTTTTTTTAACCACAGAAAGATGGAACGATATAAGAAATAGCAAAAAGACAACTCGAGTGGCGAACCGGCTTGAGATATTACAGGAAATTGCGATGATTGAAAGGATCACTAAGTTGATTTTGAACATAATTGGATAATAAACTTGCATAGCCAATGTCCAGTGATGATTTCAGAACATTTCTTCAGGTGGAATTTCAATACGAAGTGAGTGATAAAAGTATCAAAAACAAATCTTTTCTTTTTCTTCTGTGTACAGATAGGAATGAATGATTCTTAATTTAGGGTCCCATGGTTGTGTCTCCTTGGGGTGAAAGGAGACAAATGAGAATGATGAAGAAACTGGTGGAATGACAAATTGAGATAAAGCAGGAGAACCCCGTGTAAACTCAGACGGTATTGTCACCATAAGCGTACTTGGTTGGATCGGCCCAGGGGCGAGTCAAGGACCTTTAAACCCCTTTCACAGGAAGCCACCTTGGTCGCGCTACCATGATGTCGCCACCACACCGTCTCATACTTTCAAATGGTGCCTTTCACACGTGGTGGCCGTCGCTCCTTTGGTGGCGCGGCATGAATTCTGGTGGGGGGCTCCCGCGCCTTTCCAATCCACCAAGTTGGCAGCGCCACCACGTCGTTCCATTGTTTAAAATGAAGGCTTTCACATGAGATCGATTTTCTGAGCCACCAGAGGCAAATATACATAAAACTTATAGCAGAAGTTCAGTCAAGAACTGCAGTATGTGAAATTACTGCTGAAGAACATTTAAAGAGAAAATTGAAAAAGAGATGCTGGGAGGAGCTTGTAAACATTTTATAAATGAAGAAGATGCCTGCAGAGAAAAATGAATTTGATAAGTTTTAAATTCGGAGATACAATAAACATTAAATTGATATAATTAATTTATGGCCTTTTGGCATCTTAGGCTCGGATCGGGATACAGTAGGGCAGAGAATGTTGTGAGGTAGTCGATCAGGACCTAGCTTGTAGATACCATCCTGGCAATTGTCTTATGCTACTGAAGAAAAAATCCTGGAAAACCTTTGTTGAAGTTCAATTTATTTATAGGATTCAGATTTAGACATCTAAGACTCAGAACGGGATAAGTGAGGTGACAAAGCGGGAGGTATCAGCCAGAGCCTAAGTTGAAGGTACCAACCCACGATTTGCCTGGTGTGACAAAATAAAACTCTAGAAAACTGCAGTCAAAATGGTCGGCCGCTGAAAATGAACCCCATACTTCCCCGATGTGGAAAAACTTGGTGGAAAATGGTGGAAAAAGTGTCAGGATAGGCGGCCGCTGGTATACAGTAAACATCTCGCTACAAGGTATTGTAATGTGAAAATAATCCTTAGCTTTGATCCTGATCTCTATAAATATTTTTGTGCATATAACTTTCTGTCATAACTTTTCGTTCTTGAGATTGAAAAAAAAAAAAAATCAGTATGGAAGAACTAGTATGAACTCACCTGAAAAACGGAAGTTTTGAGTAGCAGTTGCACAGCCTTAACGGCTAGAGCTAGAAAAACACAATTTGGTATGAAGGTACATCATCACCAGTAGGTTACGGAAAGTTTACAAAACGTCTCCAAAGACACCATCTTGGATCCAAAATGGCGAACCCCAAAAATTTATTTTCAACACCATTTGAATTAGAGGTACGAAATTAGGCATAAACGTGTGTTATCAAGACTAGAATAGGAAAATATTATATTTTGAAAAAGTCGTCATCTTGGTTTCAAAATGGCTGCCCATAAACCATTTTCCAAACCGTTCGAGCTAGAGAAGTGAAATTTGGTTTGAAGGTGTACTATTACGAATAGACCATGACAATATAGGAAAATGATAAGAAAGCCTCCATTTCTGATCCAAACTGGCCGCCCAGAAACAAATTTTTCAAATCACTGAAGCTAAAGAAACGAAATTTAGTATGTAGGTGTACTATTACGAGTGTGTTGCAATAAATGATGTAAACTTACCCTATGGAGCGCAGCCTCCGGGGGTATGGGGACATATCTGCACCATGGGGGCGCAGTCCCTATTCTTTCAGTTTCCAGTACTATGGCACTTTGAGTACGTAGTCTCAGCCTACTACGAGTTAGCCTATTCACTTTCAATCGAAAAGAACATATTTTTCTCGGTGACGAGCTATAACTTGTTAACAGAGGTTATATGAATCTCTAACGTAATTTATTCATTTGAAAACATGAAAACGTTAGATCAGTTTTCTGTCTAGGTCTGACTGTGGGTTTGTCTGTCTGATAGTCTGTACCCCTATTAATTTTGTATCGAATATGCTGACTCTCATGTTCGTATCGGCGCCAGTCATTTCGTCTTTTAAATATTTTAGCAACTTATCAAATGTTGTAATGCTCATCCGCGAAAAATTAAACATGTTTCGAATTCTGTCGCAGATTATTGTAGAATACAGTGTGTAGAATATTCCTTTCGTTGATCGATCTTGTAATAATGGATGCACCCAAAATTTACTTTTCCTCCACTTTAGGGGTATACGTAAACTGAGAACAGAAAAACAACAGTAGCTGCTTCTTCCAGCTCCAATTTCGAACTAGTGGCAAGGTTGGTGGCGCGACCATGATGGTTTCGTGTGAAAAGTGTCCGAAAACGAGAAGCGCCACCAAAATTTCTGATGGTGCGACCATGGTGGCTTCGTGTGAAAAGAACCTTAGTACCGGAAGTGAGCGCTCTAACCGAGCCCCCCCCCCCGCTCTGTGGCAAAGAATAAAAGAAAGGTCTGAAGCAGTCGGGGAAAATTTCGTAGTCTGAATCAATTTTACACAGTATTCAAGTACTTGTTTCTTTATCATGGTTCAAATTGTGACATGTGAATCCGACGTATACAATATTTTGAGAAAATAATAAACATAATATTTTAGAGAGGAAATTCCTCACGTCGAAGCTCAAAAGAATTTTCTGTAAACGTATCTTGATCAATGCCTACTTTGGAGCTGGACGCTGCAGAAAGAGAGAGAAAGAAAATAATCCACTTATTTATTTTAATTATTTCAGATTTGTAGGTCTATGCAATTGTTAGCATAGAAATCGAGAAGTATGTCGTTTCTTATTTTCGGCCAAAGTGAGTTCGGTGTTGTCTTAAAAATAATAGGCAAACAAGAACAGTGTAATCTCCAAAATTTGTATATATATTGCTCATTGGTCAAGTACTGTTCGTCACAAATATGGTTATTGAATATAGCGAATACCAATTTTACTACAGTTTTGTCAAAATTACTATTTTAAACATTATTATAATGTCTTATTTTAATATACTAATTTCGTTTTTACTTGATTTTATGAGGTAGGAGCGTATGAACATAGCTCTTCCTCGCTTGTTCGAGGGCGGAATTGTTCTTGTTTTCCAGTTATTAGTAAAAAGGTAGCGAACATTCGATATATTTTTTTGAAGAAAAAACATGATACTGATAATCATAATCTTTTCCTCGCATGGTATCTTAAAATCGTGACAATGTCGTCCTGAGAAATATTATAAGTATAGCCAAGCACCTTTACATCTGAAAGTAGCGAAAGTATATCGTTTCCAGTGATAAGCGAAACAAGATCAGCACAAAACTACTATGGTCTTGCATATCTGGTCTTCGTCTTCAACGTCAAGTCTTGGTCGTGCATACCGTAGACCTAGACTGCAAGACCGACATGCTTAACACTGATAGTAATGAGCAAAACAAGACCAAGACATAATCATGAAACTTATTTTTGACAGAAGCTTTCTCCATATTAGGATTGAGATACTCATTGTTACACATCTTAGATAAGTTTTTCGAGAATGGCATAAAACGTATGCTAACTGGCTATTTACTAACATAAGAAATAAAGGCGGATTCTGTGAATCGCTTTTCTCGCTGGGGGTGCGCCCCCAGACTCTTCTGTTTCCAAAACCTGGACTATACTTCGCACACGGCGGCAGCAACCGAGGAGCTTTATTCCTTCAAAAGGGAATATTTCCATTTTCGTCGCTTAGCGAGCATGATTGTGCTTTCTGGTTTATTTCTCAAACGATTTTCGATATTTGCAGTACGTAGCGTGATGACTTCTCATCAGCCCACAAAATTTGGTTTAGCCTTAAGGGACCATAGAATATTGTTAACTCAGATCCTATTTTAATGCGTTTGTGCAACATTGGTCGACCACAGCGCCAGTAGAATGCCACTGGCGAAGTTTTTGAATGGTCAACCATTCTGATGGAAATAATGGTAGTGGATAGAACGATTGTGTTTAGGTTCTATTTCACTGAAAATAGCGGTAATAATGTTTTGATGAAGCGATCAAGCTGATTTCTATAAATTATAAAAAGTGAGGTGTGTCAGTATATCATGAAATATAGGAAATTGTGTTTGGTTACCTTTGATTCCTTGTGAGAACTCTGAAATGATTGATCTGAGAAGCAAGACGCCTTAACAGGTGGAAGTAATATTTCGAGAAAGGAAATAATGGTACCATGGAGCTCTTCGTAAACTATACTGGGTGACTACTTAGTGTTGAAAGATAGACGCCAGAGAAAATATTTGAACTCGTTTATCCACTTCCAGTCTAATCCGATGTGGACCAAATATTCAGTTCTAACTCCGTTTTATACGCTTGATATCGTTGTGTGGCCCGTTTTTTGACTTATGTCTTAATTCTTGAGTTATTCATGTAAGAGTATATCGTACTCTGCATACAATAGAAAATACTGCAAATAATATTTACGTTGTTTTTTGCAAGAATTAAGACATAAATTAAAAATAAACGGGCCACACAGCGATATCAAGCGTAAAAAACTGAGTTAGAATCGGGAATTTGATCCATATTGGTTTAGACTGGAAGTGGACAAACGAGATTAAGTTTCCTCTCCGCTCCCTAGCTTCACATGCTCATGAAATTTTCAATGGCTGCAATCAATCCAGTATCGTATTAATGGAGGTCAATGAATGGTACTTATGAATCTGGATACCAGGATTATAACCAATATTTAAGAAAAATGCTAAATAATATAGTTAAAAACAGCAGATCGGAATTAAAACATGAATTTAATTAAGTTAAAACAAACTAAACGGTAATTTGTTTTCAGCAAAGTTAAAGTCCAATCTGGGGACAGCAAAACAAAGAAGAATTACGATTGTATAGTAAGTTAATAAATAAGAAGGCTTTCTAGAAATTGAGCTTAAAATTGGTCGTAGTTGTAATGTTAAATAAAACAAGTATTAAAACGGAATGGTTTAAGAAGTTTTCACAGAATGATAATAAATATGATTCGAATAGTTAAAATCGTAATGACTTCTAAAAATAAAAATGAATGGATGAATGCATACATGAGTTTGTTACTTCAAAGTTTTTCAATTTTCGTAGTGTGAATGAAGTTCTGCTGGTTGAGAGACGGAAGGTACTTTAAAGTCAGGTTAGGTGTGCTTTCGTGAGATTCCCATGAGGGTTTCAAGTGTTGGAAATAATGTCTTTTTGGGAGAGACAAGGGTTGAAGAGTTGTTTGAACTTTCATAGTCAGAGAAGTTGGAGATTGATGGTTGGCTTAGTGGGAAGCGTGCTGGAGGTTGTAGGTCCATTTCGGTTTGAGAGTGAATGGAGAGTTTAAAATTAAAATGTTGTTTTTCAGTTAGACGTGTGATACTACGGTATTCTTAAAATTCCTGTAACGAAGTTACGTGATCTTTCAAGGGAATTAATGCGTGTATGATAATGGAGTTTGAAGTTATGGTCTGCATTGTTGATAATTAGTAAGGGTGTTTCGATAAAGGAATTAATTGGACTTATCTTAGATATCGTCTGCAAGTGATAGTTCCTCAGTGTTTCTGTAAAATTCCAGGCTTTTTTCTTAAAGTGAGTAATGTCTAGTAAGTGAAAGCGGGTTAGGTTATTGGAAGTGAGGTTAATTGTTGTTTTAGTTGCGATAGATAAAATTGTGTTGGGAATTAGTTTCTGATCTTGATAATCATCGTTTTTCTCGATTCATTTTTGATTTCTTGAATGTTGAACTTAAAGTAAGGTTTGATGGAGTATGTATGGTTGAGTATAAGGTGGTGAGTGAATGGAGAAATTAACGGAATAATTGAAAGTAAAAGGGAACAGTGAATTAAGTAAAGCAATAAAGTCTAAATTGAGAATTATTATAAAAATTGACCAACTGTGTGAGTTTTAAGCGTAACGTTTCGCTAACGCGTATTCATGCGTGAATTATTAGATTACTTACTGAAGAGACATAATCTGAGTTGGTTGTGTTAAAAACTCATTTTATATCTAACTTGAACTGCTAATGGACAAGGTTATGTTACGAGAGTAAGTAAGAAGTAGAATAATTAGAAATTGTCTTTAATTTACGTGAACTTGAACTTAAATTGTAATAGGAAAATTGTAACTTACGTAAAATCATTAATTGCTTAATTAGTAGTGAGGAATAGTCTAAATAATCGTTTTGTGAAGTTTCAATTAATTCTTAGAAGTCCGGAGTTAGTTTTTGGATCACTGTGATTTTCAACCCCGCTTAAATTAAATATGCCAACCAGGGCTTTTCTTCATTGATTGCTGTAGTTAATATGCTCGTTTTCTATCTAGCTCTGGATTGTTAATTACAAGGAACATCCTTCGTATCTATAAAATCTGAATTGAACAATTTAAGCTGTTTAAAATTTGAGATAAACCGTTTTTGGAAATCGCGATTTAGTTCAGTTGATGTTATTGAATGTATTATTGAAGCTTGTTTATGGAAGTTTATCTATGCATATTGATTTTGAGAAGCCAGATGGAATTTTGGATGTATTTATTCAAGGAAACAAGGAAAATTGTTAGTTCAGGTGTAGCTGAAAAAGGGACAATGTGTAATAAATTCTTTTGAAAGAATGTTTCATATTTTATTTAATGATTTTAAATGTTTATTTCTGTAATATCATTGAGCTCATTGAGCATCTATAGCTTTCTGTTGTTATCTGATCCTGGAACATCAGGTACAATACAGTTAGTATGAGTGACGGAGCCTACAAGTAGTTTCTTTGAATGAGGTTTGTTATAAACCATAACACACCATTATCAAATGAAACTCGTTTCTTATATTTCTGCAGCCAGAGTCCCTTACGGATCTTTTTCGGTCGGCAGGAATAACGAGCTTTTCGTTTCCTTTTCTATTCGAAATATTGTCGGTGCTATTCATGTTGTCCGTGTAAGTAAAAGGGAAGCAACTAAAGAGAGGGGGTGTTGAGTGACCGTGTGGGTGGTGTTATCGCTAGAAGAAAACAGGAAAGAACATTCATGAGTTACCCACCGTTGGCAACATTTCAACAGCAGGTGTGCAGATGGAATGGTCACAATGCAACGTTCCCGCTTTCTCAAAGTTAAAAATCGACATTGATTTATTGAGTATGTTGAAATTGTGAGAGATACCATTCATTGACATGTTGACATTAAAGTTTGGAACGTTAAAAATAAGGGAGAAAATTGTTAAAAACTGTGCAATTCTTTTTAAATGAGCTAACGTTCAAGGGAGTTTAGAGTACCAGAGCCCCTTAAAAAGTAAGTTAAAAGGATTACTCTCAACTGTTATGTTTCTTTAATTAAGACAAATCAAAGAAAAACTTAACCAATAAAAATATAACCATATTTAATTTCTCGATAATCAATAATAAGGCTTACATCTCTCTATATAAAGATGAATGTTAAGATTTTGAGTTAACATCACGCCAAAACGGCTTAACTGATTCCAATGGTTTCGCGTATGACCACCAGATAATGGTACAAGTTAAACTTTAGGCATATTTTTATCAAGCGGAAGTGGCTGTGTCGCGAATACATACAGTGTTTCCATTTTTAAATTAAAACAGCAATTGGAAATAAATAAATAGTTTCTATTTCGTAAATTTAGATTTGCATGGTTGGAAATATAATTATTTAAATTGTTTTAAAGCTTCTAGTAGTATTTCCAGTAGTATTAGTAGTAGTTCTTGATGTTGCTGTAGTTGTAGTTATTGTAGTAGTAGTAACAGATGTGGCAGATCTGTCCCATGGGGCGCAGCGCACCGGATAGCATGGTGTCAGTCCCAGTGACTTTTGCCAAAATATTTTATTCACCCCGCACCAACGGGCGCATACTTTAGCTATTTCTTTATAAAAGTAACCAAACAATGAACTAATAATTACACATTGAATACACTAATAATCAATTTACAAGCAAGTATATGTGATTTACTTTCCTAGTTTGGATAGGAACCTAATAGTAACACACTGGGGACAGATCTGGCTCTCCAAGGTCCTGTCTATATTGAAAGCCTCCGATTATATATAAATATAAAGTAATATATTGTTGTAAGAGAACACTGTATCATAAACTCAGACAAAACAAATGGAAATATAGGCCTACATACATGAATAAATATTATAAAAAAGAGTTCTAATTTATCTGTCTGAAGAAAGGTTTATGATCATTTAAAAAGCACATCGTTTTGATATTATTCGTTCCCTAGTCGAATGAATATCACTGTAAAATGGAGTTTTAATGAAAAAAGTGACTCAAAACCAAAAGGGTGATTTAATGTTTGAAAAACTGTTAGGGTACACCGGGATAATTCGGGGCATTTTCAGGTGACTAACTCAAGTGACGCCAAGCCAGGAAAGACCTAGAATAGTTTTACACTTGCTTACAAGGTGGTAGCACTGTGCTGTCAAAAGCGTTAATTCAGTTCACTCTTGTCATGCTTAATATATAATAAACGTTAAAATAATTAAATTTACCCCGTGACGTTAAATTCTTCCGGTGTACCCTAACCGTACGCTTTTCAACGCATTATTCAACCAGACTTGGTTAAATCAACATTTCCACATGAATTAAACGTCGAAAGTGTCTTCAATTTCATCCAGGTTATCTAAACCCACGAGGTTTTCTGTTTTTCCTAGTAGTTTAAGAAAATGAATGCTTAAGCAGTAAAATTATAATTATTCCAGGTTTTATTAATAAATAAAGAATAACAAGTTCCCAGAAAACCTCATAGACCAACTCAAGTTCTTTCAACCACCTATCCAGAAAAAACTTATTTCCAGAAAATCTTAGAGTACACCTAACGACAACGAACTGAAGTGCATATAATAAATATACCGTGAAGAATGATTTTAGTTTCAAATTGCACATATGTACCAGAAGTGAAGATGAAGAAAGTAGTGTGAATCCAAGTTGAAAGTACTGAAAATCCAAGTTAAAAATAGCATAAGTTCAAGTTGATAGTAGTGAAAATCCAAGTTGAAAGTGGTATAAATTTTGCTTTAAGCGCTAGCGTGTCAAACACACTGAGCGCATATAGTGGAATAATACCATGAACCTTACCAAATTAAATCTAGGTCTCTCTTGCTTCGATTGAAGCTCTATCCTGCATGACAAACTCATCCAGAAAAGGGGATATCAGCAATTTTTGGTTCGCTAAGAAAAAATGAAAATTCTTGGTATCATTGTCAACGCATTTCCAACAAGCGGAGTACTCTTGAAATTTCATTCATTTAGTGAAGAACTGCTACCCTAACATTTACCTGCCAACAGGGTGGACAAAGAATAGCAAATTTCCTGCTTGATGATTAACTATGTTGTTACTCCTTGGAACACAATCCTTTTACACGAAAATACGTAAACCTTTAAACTTTCCTTCACAGTTTCTTTCCCACTTGTTATATATAACTGTTGCATTGTGTTTCAAAAGCCATTTCTACAAAATAATGAAGAATCAAAAAGCTAAGTGATGCGATTGTCTCTTGGCGGAGAGAATGGACGACATAGTCAGTGACGCAGAAAGGAAAATATAATGCCGCTTTCAACGTGGATTCCCACGATGTCAAATTGTTCCTTAGGGAAGCCATTTCTTCTGCCTAACTTCTGCCTAAAATGGAATCTAAGGTCACAAGCTACCATCATAAGTGGATTTATGGGGAACATGGGGGCATTGCCCCTCAGTTATTTCAGAATGACTTTAAAAATTTCGTTCTATACGATAATTTTTAAGGTAATTGGCCTCCCCCTCAGGGTCTCTCTTCTAAATCCCTCATGGCTACCAACAGTTATGGACATAGCCACACTGTTAAAAAAGCCCTGGTAAATCCAACTATACTTGCATTGCTAAACTGTATTGTTAATTCTTATAGTTATCGTAACCATAATTGTGCTACGGTAAAGATACTCTTGTGCTAAGTTGACTATATCTCGTATAATTGTGTAGTTGGGATTCTTAAATAAATATAGTTAAATTTTAGATATGCTGGAAAAATCAAATATATTTATTGTTGACCTACAAGTTTGACAATATATTTCGTGTTGTTCCACCATACCGTATGGTTGTTGGATGCGCATGCGCAGAAAATAATAAAAATATAGTTAATATTACAATATTTTTTCTGGGATTCTGTGTGCTTGGAAACCATATTGTTCGTTCGAATCGAGAGATATTACAAATATGTAGCTAAGAATATTGAAAGATTTGCTATGGCCTCATGGTAGATTATGACATGAGTATTCTTGTTATGATTAGGAAGAATAAATGTATATAACAATTTTACGTAATGTGAAGTAATTTCGCAATGTAATGTTGTGCTCATGTGATTAAACGGTGCTCAATAGGTGGCACTGCAATAGCTACCATTTCTAAATGCCAGACAACAAGAACAATGATAATTCTGGAATCTTCCTCTACACTGGAAGATCACAGCTCAGACATTATCTCGGAATTTAATATTTCATACATAATCACAAGATTTACGGGACATTATATCTCTATTTATAAGTTGCTACCCATGAATGATAATAGAAGAATCATACTTTCCTTTATCCAACAACAGCAAACGTAAACAATACTTAAATTGACAATTTGCTTAGAATATTGTTCAACCTAACAAGATTTTAGGTTATAAATTTTCTGATATCGACAATTATAGTTAACGTCCCTACGAAAGCATGGAAGTATATCGGAAATAGAAGGCTCTGCTATCCCGGATATTCTCTGATGCGAATTAAGAAACGGACAGGAAAAGGTAACTACCCAGGATTCTAAAAACTTTCGAAGTGTCTTGGGAATTATCAGCAAGATACCTTAATTAATAGTAATACGATTGTAGGCGTTCATGCATCTTTCTACAAGCAAAGTATTTCAATAGTCTTTGAAAAATAATCACTTGAAATGTAACTTGTTTGGGGTCTACAAATGTAACGCTACAATGGGGCCACTGTGGCTCACTGGTAGAGTACTTTCTTCTGATGCTTGGAGTTGTTTGAAATTCATGCTGGACTTGTTTTGGCATTTTCTTACATTTGTATCCGTTCGGATGATCCAAGGGGTGGGAAAGGGCTTTAAGGATAAGACATTTGAACCCCCGCCAGTTTGGATAGGGACAACAAAGCGATTTGAAAGTTTCACACAAATATTTTTTTGGTCAAGATTTTTCAAACGTGATATCACTCGACACGATTTAAAATTCAAAATTTTGAAGTTGTCCCCGGTCTACCCCTTTCGGGAGCAAGTTTTATAGCGCATAATGATAACCCTTAAAAATAATGCTGAGCTATTGCTAATGTTGCACGTTACTATGTCATTACTCAAAATACTAAGATACATCTTGTCTACCAAAGTATCGTAGAATATAACAATATTCTGAAATTCCATAATTAACATCTTCATGAAAACGACATAATTTGTTTACTAGTTTACATAGGAATCAATTCAAAGATAGCACACTGTTTTAAGTCCCGATATAATGAACTTCTCGATTTCATACGAAATCACCACACAGCAGTAATCCAAGTGGCAAACCCTGTCTATGGAACACAACACGACCGATCGATCGCTAACTAGAAACTTCTTAAGCCTCGTCCACTACGAGGACCACTATCAGTGTAAATCATCGATCCTGAAACATCGGAGCAGTATTTCATAAATAATAATAATAACAATAATATTTATTCATGTATTTATTTATTGTTAAAGTTCTTGTGAACAAATAATTACTTTTGCTGCATGCAGGCCAGAATGATTGCGGCTGACATGAATGACTCTTGATGTTCTTTCGCTTTGAAGTAATTTAATACGCTAACAAAATAGTGTTCATGTAGTTATTGTAAAATATGGAAGGAATATTTATTTTGGGTCCAGATGGCGCTGTATACCTGTCTAATTTTCATAGTGCAGAATGAAACAGTTTTTCGGAAGTTGGAGCGATAAGCAAAAACTACATATTGAGCAATAATTTGGTGTTTCAATTGTGATATAGTACGCTGTGCACACAAACATGCCACAATTGTATTGAGAAAATGTAAAAGCTCCCCTACTATACGTTATACCAAATTGTATATTTAAATGATGATGCCAATGAAAGTTCAAATGAGAGGAATGAACATTTTGATTTTTCTTTATTATTGTACTTAATGTTCTTTTGCTTGTGCGCTGTGTGTAAGTGTTCAAATATCAAATTTATCCCACTGGTGGTTAAATAAAGAAATCATGGAGGAAAAACCGAAAAAGAGCTTTCTATAAATACAGCCTCCGCTGAACAATGAGACTTCAAGTTTCTTTACAATTATCGTATCCACTTCTCTCTCCGTTCAAATCCCTTGTAAACCTTTACATTTTATTTTTAAACACCAGTTAAGTTTCACTATGAGTATCCGCTTGACAAGCAAAGCAGAGCACTTGAAGTTTTTTTTTTATTTGTGGACAATCGTTCCACCCCCTGCTCTTAGCTATATTAGCTCCGGCTTTGAATCGCGCACCTGCGGGCTATTTTGAACCCAATATAATTCTCCTCAGAGCCGGGGTAGGCCACCCCTCTGGATGACTCCTCTTTTTGATCCCTACTCGGCGTCATTTCGGGGAGACATAGGACCTGATTCTCGCAATTTGTTACGTTTAAGGTGGAAAATGGTGGTATCATTTTATGGCTCAGTGCCTGATATGAATCCTAGGCTCTAATTTTCTCTAATTGGGGAATTGATTTTTTCAAGTTGAAAATAACAAATTTGGCGTTCGAATTATAATGAGTATGATTTATTGTATTGGGAAGTTATGCATTTCCCATTCACTTTCATATAAAAGATCGCACTGAAGATAATTTAAACGTTAGATTAAAGTTATTGATCAAGTTGACGTGTTAATTAATTGCTCTGATCCGAATGCGAATATTATACAAATACAGGGTGACCCAAAGGAAATTTCCCATCCCGTTAATATCGTAACCAATTGATTTCCAGGAGGAGGAATCCCGAACCACGCCACTTTTAATTTAAGGGCGAATATGCCATCGTGGTTTAGCATTGAATAATGTTCCACTTGATTGTGGTCTAGTGTCAAATAATGAAAATTTTTTAATGACGTTTGTCAAGTGACACATCATGTCAATGGTCTTAAGGTTCTATGTACAAAAACATGGGATAATTGACTAATTTCTGTGTAAATATTAAGGGTAATTGCGTTTACAAGTGAAACTTGGGGCCTGATTAGATGTTAGAGTGCAGGGTTTTAGCTATGGTATAAACTCAACATTCGACTCGTGAAATTAATAGAAGCTCTGGAAATTTTCAGGTACCATGTTTGGCAGCGGGGCTCAAACCCACGTGTATCCCCACATCCTAACGCGCAATTCTGATATGAGATTCGCGACAGTAACGTATTCATCCTAGGGCTTGGGTTCTTTTAGATCACAAAACATGAGATGGCGCGTTTAAATTTATCATAGTTATATTTTTAGGAGTTCTGTTATCCTAATGATGGCAGTTGCAGCGCCCATACCGTTAAGTAGTGTAAAATATTTACTAACCTACCAAGTTTCACTTTATATTTGAGAGTTGCAAACGCAATTTCCCCCAAAGTTTCCAAACAAACTAGTAAATGATCGCATGCTTTTATAAGTAGGACCTGAAGACCATTGACATAATATGTCACTTGACAAATGTCATTTAAGAAATTTTCACTATTTGACACCAGACCACAATCAAATGGAATATCATTCAATGCTTAAACACGATGACACATTCTCCCTGAATTAAAATTGGCGTGTGTCGGGATTCCTCCTCCTGGAAATCAATTGGTTACGAAATTAACGAGATGGAAGTTTCCTTTTGGTCACCCTGTATTTATACAATATTCGCATTTGACAGGGATCAGAGCAATTACTTAACACGTCAACTTGATCAATAACTTTAATCTAACATTTAAATCTCTTCAGTGCTATCCTTTATATAAAAGTGAATCGGAAATGCATAACTTCAGCACATATTTATGAAGTGTTGCCTACCTTTCAGGCGTTCAGAACAAACTTTCGAAAACTTTGAAGTTCTGTAACCCGTAATCCACGAAACACCGAAATGTAGCACCACAGGAATGTTCATTTGAACTCATGATCAATGCACTGTGGAAGTTTCATGCTGAATTTCGTGTCCCGCCTTAGACAGTTTCCTTCTAAGTTCTTTTTAAGAAAATTGAGGATTTAATTGATAACATTGCTTCAGAGATGTCCCTCACGTTATTGATTGTAATATCTAGCATTAGCATTGTAATAAACCTCAGATAATAACACTAATCTGAGAAACAAAATATTAAAATTTGCATGTTTCGACCTGGAAGATTTAACAGAAAACATAGATATCTGAATGCTGTGTCAAGTATTGCTGGTACAAACTCTCACCAAGAAGTTTAAAGAATTCATACAATAAAATGTCAACTCCAGACTCACAGCTAAATAATTTTATGATACGGCGAGTTTCGTATTTTGAAGAAGAAGGTGCTTTAAACTTATTAGATTTTACAATAGAATTATGATGGGTTACATTTTATGAAGAAGTCATGGAAATTGAAAGCAGCCATTTAGTTCCTTCACGGGTAGGGTGCCACATTTAATTGAATAAATTACTGGACGCTCGGCAAAAATTACGGGACAAATCTGAAATAATCTCAAATGAAAGTAACTTGTTAAACCCTGCTATATGACTACCTGTACAAACCTCCATAATAATCAAGAACAAACAGTAAACGTCTTGCTTGCGAAAGCTCACACAGAAGCACTGGCAGGAGGAAAATGGATATTTACATTTCCAAAAATTCAGTGGACGTTAGTGTCTGTACTGGAAAAAATTTTCTGTTGTTGAATCAACACAATAAATGGTATTGATTTCGGTGATTCAACACAATGGATGTGTTGTCAATGCTGATTCAATACAATAAAGAGAGTCATGCTAAAATATCACAATGTTGAATCACACAACAAACAGCGTTAATTTAACACAAAATAGGCGATGATCACTCAGGGACACCTAAAAGTGTTGAATTAATATAGCCACATTTTGCAGTGTGTTATAAACTAAAGCAAACATTATATCCCCATCCCTAGGTCTCATGTTGGGGTCTGGGGTTATCAAGAGAGTCTGCTCGTCAGTCTGCGTAGTAAACAGTTGGAAGACAGTCCGTCAATGTTTATTTTTTAAAATTATTGTTATGTTGGAAATATGTGTGAGAGTCGCATTTACAACCTATAGTACTGGACGCGTAAATTTGACCTAAAATACGGGACATCCCGTATTATACGAGACAGGTGGCAACCCTATACAGAAGAATAACGGCTAACGGCCTCAAATATAAAATATTGTAGAAGAATTAGTAAAAAGAGAAAGGAGTTCAACTTCCTTGAAGCGGAGGAATTTGATATTGCTGTTCATGAAATTATAAATGCTAAAAAGAGTTGAGTAGTTGTGTTATATGAATGATATTAATAGAAGTACACGAAAGAAGAATAATGTATGTTATTATGTAAAGGAATTTATGGAACGGAAATCACCAAGCGACTTTTTCGCAACAATACAAAGAAACAAGAAGAATGGAACAAGATGACTATTGGACATTCAACAAAGATATGATTGCGAATATTACACACATGACGAAATAGGACGAAACGAAAAGAGGATTTAAAATAAGAATCTGACCTTAGTAGAGAAACAGAAACGACGTATGGTGTTAAGAATATTAGATTAAATATATATATTTCCAGGAAAGTAAACTAAAATGTAACAGTTTCGGGAGTATACCACCTCCTTTTTCTGACTTCACACTACAACTAAACGTAACAAATTACTAAACCAACCAAGGCAACAAGAAAGGAGAACACCTTATATTTTCCACCAACACTAATATTACAGTCAATTTAGCTTTAAAAAGATGCTGAACAAAACTGCAACATAACTCTTATGAATGGTTTTCTTAGGACTGAAGTGTGCTGAAGACGATGGTATAAAGTCTACCATCAGATTCCATCTGATAGGACCTAAAATCACACGGAATGTAACATGATGACTCACACAATGTGACATACGGCATATTGGACGATGTTTCAGAATTTACAAATGGTTTCACTAGATTACGCTTGGTGTTTATCTGTCTGAATTGCTGTAAAAGTGATATCCCATCCTTCCCTAGTGACTTTCTGAATCTGAAACAGTAAAATTCGGAGACTTGAAGTAAATTTGTGATGTAGGAAACCGTAGTTGGTTTCTAATTTAATCCTAAACTATGCTATAACATATGTAATACATTCGTGTGTGTTCTCTTGGAAAAACGTTTACATGATTTTTGAAGCATTAATCATTGAAAACAAACAACCGTATTCTCTGACTAAAATAAAAGATAAAGTATCCACACTAATGAAAAAATGCTTACCAAGAATCAATAAGTCATCTGAGGAGACCAAGAAGAAGCCCGAGACTCTCATGACGACACTCAATTCTTAGATGTGTTTCCAGGATCTGGTGGTGCGGCATAAATGATGTTATTCACCTCGAAATTTCTGATATCACTTCTTGTGAGAGGTGTTGTTCTCAAATAATGTTGGCCAATAATAATGTTGGCTTTCTCTTCATCAATGTAATGTTGGTTTATTCTCCATCAAGGACTGTATGTTTGTGATATTCTTTTAACACTTTTGTTGTTGTTCTCGAAAAGTGACAGTAACTGATTTTACCGATGGTAAATAATCATAAGATTATCACCAAGATGTTCCCGTCGTATCTACTTGGTGTTGTATGGGAGATCCTGGCTATCAGGTGGCGCTCTTCGTTTTTCTTCACCATATACTGCTACTGTCGACTACTCTTCATCCTTTTCTTATAGATATTTGTCAGTGGCAATGAATGCATCAAACTGTATTCTGTCTTCAGGTTCTCCGCCTTTATCAGTGTGTTACAACTGAATACGTGCAGGAATTGTTTTTCCAGTACGAAAATTGACACTACACTTTTTGATAGTGTTATGCAGCTTCAACATGAAGATCTTAGACTGGCTAAGTGCGCCTCTGCAAGGATTAAGCGCGCTTCTCATTTCAGCACATACAGTATATACAAGCAGAATGCTCTAATCGAAACTAGTAGTTCTTACAGGAAACGCTTTGCAGTTGTCTCAGTAATATCGATTTATTTCAATACCACAGAGGACAGTCATGCCGAATGTTAAATGTCAGCTCATGAGAACGTCAAACATGTGGGTTGGCTGCTGGTTCAGATGTTTTGAGCTGATGATGATTACAAATCTAGAAATTTGACTCGACATCGTTTGTGAATACGCAGGCATACAGACACTTGCAACTGTAATATCTTCCTCTCCTTATATGACTTATTTATTCCTAGCACACCCTTTTCCATTAGTGTGGATACTTCATGTTTTATTTCAATCAGACAGAGAACGCACATATTAACGTCTTCCACGATTAATTCTTCATTTATCATAAACGTTATTCCTTTGTTTAGGAGTCATAAAGCCTCTTTTGCTAGCCACCGAAACGACTAACACCTATTAAAGAGTTACGCTATATAGGGAAGGGATATATAGGCGAAAAGGATGTTCGGGGTTGAGGGAGGCTTAAGGGAGGTTAGAAAACTTTATTTATCCTTAATTTATTCAATACATTTAACATGGTCATTATAAGCATTGTCCTTATAATCATATAGCTGGTTTAAGAATTCACGATGATGACTAATGAGTAGTGGACATGAAGTGTAATGTTATGCAACAAACATTAAGACCGACAGGTGAGGATGAATCTTCTTGCTCAAGGGCGAATATGAGCGCGATGGTTGAGTGATAAGCCATAGTTGGACAATGATGGAGACAGTGTAGTGATTGAGGTAAAAAATGAGTTGAAATACAGTGAAAGTTATATTTAATTATAGATCTATGTTGTTATGCTGTGGTTTCGAGTAAGTTAGTGTGGACATAAATGTAAGGACCAGATTAGGTTGATTAAAGGTTGATATTCAGGGCTGTACGTGCTGAAAACTGGAGTAGGTTTAAGACGTTTGATTTTTGGAAGGAGTAGAGTTTTTGTAGAGTAATGGTGGGATGTTCTAAAGGTCGGAATGTTAATACTAACCCGGCATTTCAAAGGGTAGGTTCTGGTCGGTTTTTGCACTTATAGCTGTATGTTGAGCGTTATTTGCCGCAAGTGTTTCATTTGGCTGGTTCATATAATTTAGGACAGTCCTCGGTGGTGAATGTGCCAGTGCAGTGTCCACATTTAGGAGTGTTTGGAGAATTTGAAGTGGCAGTATGAACTTATAGGTACATAGAGGATGATTTGGAACGAGAGGGTTTAAAACATGAAAGGGAGCCATTAGGTGGGGGGGGGGACGTTAATTTCAAAGAAATGTTCTCAAGGTCTGCGAGCATAAGTTGGTTTAATTTTATCATAGCTTTTTTCCAAGAAACATGATATATTGCAAATAGCAATGTACTGATGGACAAATTTAGCTCTTACAGAAAGTACGTATATAGTACAGTCAAATTGACTTTAAAAGGGAGTGATGCCGAACAAATTACCAAATGGCCTTCGGTAGAGAGTTCCTGCTGTATTTCATTGTTTATTGATTCCACCTCTAGTCTTCGGATAAGGACGGAAAGCATTGCTGGTCTTCGTGGTGGTGGCTGATGTTTTCGATGTAGACCGTCAAGTTGGGTATATTGCTCTGAAGATTTCAAGGATAAGTTTGTTTATGATTTTTGTGGTTGAATTAAGTTCAGTTGATTTCAAAATTATGCCGTTTCTTGTGGGAATGATGCGGATGATGATGTCTCAAGGTACACATTTTAAAAATTAAGGAAATAGTAGTCTTGGATTTTGAAACTTGCGTTGAAGCAGAAAACAATGCGTTGAAGTTATATTAGTAGCAGAAAGAATATATAATCACTGTTCCACGTCATAGTATATATGAGGATAGCTTATTGTATGTCTTTTCCTGGCTGGTGGTGATCGTCTAGAACTGCCACTGGTTATTATGTCTGTTGATTAGTGCTGGGTTTTGTTTGTTTGTGCTTTTGTTTTTATGTTTGTAGAATGAGATAATGCATCTTCGTACAGCGGGCTGAATAAATGGTGAGGTAGGCGACTTTTGTTCAGGCTGTTGCTCTTGATTAGACATTATGAACACATTGCTAGCAGCTGTCAAAAGGATGAGAAACGTTTAGACATATACCAGTCCAGTCACATTGAAGCGACTGTCAACAGTGTAGCTGTCATGATGGATTATTGGGAGATGACGATCCCTCTTTGTGCAATGCTTGCTATTTGAGACTAACTCGTCCCCTCTGGTATTGAGACATACAGTCTATCCCATTGGAATCGAACACCTACTTCTCTCGTTCGTGGCCATTGCTACACAAGGTCCTTGATACGAAATCTAGTTATGTTAGTTTAAGTTATGCTCTATTTCTAACACACACACTCTCACACACACACCAACATCCGTGAAAGTTATAATCAATTGGAGCTTGTTTTGCGAAGCGACATTAGCTTCAAAACTGAAAGGGTCTTTCTTGCTGATTATGGCATTGATCATTTCGACTTGATTTTCCCATAGCTTTCGAGAAACACTCCATTCCCAGATAGCACAGTAAACTTGCAGTTAGTTTCCTGCAATATTGCCATTACAAGCCTCCAAATTGGCAGCAAATTTGGTATTGCTAGGCTGCAAGCTTACAGCAAACTTCTTTAGTTGACGGACGCGAAATTTGCTACGAACTTTGGAAGCCAAACTTGCAGGACTAACTTGATACAAACCGTGTTTCAAAAACGGTAGTAGACCAACATCGAGCATATAGCGAGAAAATATTGCAGTGGAAATGCGATTCGAGCTGACGACATTCAGGTTTGTTAGTTGTCCACCACTCTACCACTGCTACTGTTCTTCGCCTTAATGAAGAACATCTTACTAGTCCTTTCATGTTACCATGACAGTTTGTGAAATAAAGGAATGCACGTATAGATTCGAAACTGGCAAAGTTATTGATCCTGTGCTATTATCGAACAATTAGACTCTTAATTGAATTTTGTACAAGCGAGTCACCCCAAGAATAGCATAATGATGTATACTTTGCTGTTCGGGTTGATGTCATTTCTTAAACAAATCTGGCTGCAAATTTTCCAGATAATCAGCTAGTTTAAACCAAATTCAGATTAACTTTGATTTTTTCACAGTGATAAACATTGGTACACAGTGATGAATTTTTTTCCTGTTGGATTACAAGCTGAACGTTGGGGTTAAAAAGAAAACAATTTTTTTTATCAACTTCTTTTTCCTCCTTATAAATAGTCCCCCTTTTTTCCTTTCTTTTGCATTTTTCAACATTTTATACAATTTTCAAAATTGTTTGCATTTCCCGAAAATACGTTAAACGATTCACAACACACTTGGGAAACTCATCATTTCCTACGTATTTTTGTTATTGTTCCCGTGAGCTAGAGTGAATCGCGTTGTTACAATAAAAAAACACCGAACCTGACTTTCCTAGTTTACCTCCGGAATATTTTACCCTAAGAGAATCCATGAACCATTTGTTAGTTTTCTTGACATAATTTAGCGGTATAGTGTTGTCAGCTCTACGATCTCGCAGTAAAGGCAGACATTCAAGATGTCGTCCTCTGTCCATGTCTGAGCCTTGTCGATGTCATTCCTCTTCAGCCTCAGAGTGGTAATCGTGATGCTGCTTCCCCTCATTGTGACATTTTTGTTCGGGGTTATATTTCCCTAGCCTTTGTAGATGCCTCTACTAATTGCAAGGCAACATTACTGGTTTTAATCCACCCCGAAATATTTACAGTATCCACCATATCTAATCGGCATTCCCATTTTCGCCACCTGGGGAGGAGCCTGGTTAGCGGTAGGCATACGCAAAAGTACTGTTTACGCACAAATGCTATTTACTTTCAGTTCCACATTGTTTCCATGTGGGCCCTCCTTAGACGGGAGCCAGGTCGCATACTTCCTGAAAAAAAAAAATGCGTTTAATACATATTTGTAGCAGATTCTGTCTCTGTTTTCGAAATATTCTACTATGGTTGCAATTCAAATACTTCTATTTGAACATTTGATTTTTAAAATAAACTACGAGCACGGAAAAGCATAATTTTAAAATTAAATGAGCCCATGAGTCGTTGATTTATCTTGGAAAATAAATTTGCTAAAATACATTTACTTTGATTCCTTAATCATACAATCCATTAATTTCTCTTCAGCCCGGAAGATGGTAGGAAATGCAAACCGTATTTTTGTACCCACTTTTTAAGTTAAATATACACAAAGTATTTGATGCTCTTCGATACCTAACAAAATAATAAAATACTTCCGACATTTTGTAACGATTCATATATCTTGCTTAAAAATTCCACTTTCGGTCAACAAAAACTAAACATTCCTCAATTCTTTTCCAATCTCTACTGGTAGAATAATACTGCCTGTGTTATATTTTCAGAACCAAAACTGACCCTATTTTCTCCTGAAAGGGATGAAGATAAAACTTCAACCCACAATTATAAAATCAAATGTAAATATACTTAGTTGAAAACAATGCGGAATAGAAACTACATTCATCCTTATAAATGTGATTTTTTCTTCTTCAAAATTTGCTAATTAACATTTCTGTATAAGTTAATTACTAAATTACTATTACTCTGCATAAATTGAATTACTAATTTTAAATAATTTTTTGCTATTGTACACATTTTGAGAAAGGCGTAGTGCTGGAATATAATTTTAGATTGAATTTAGTGAATTGAAATAATAATGTTTTATATAATAATGTAAGTGAAAAATAAAACTGAAACTATAAATTAAATAAATTCTAATGTAGGGACTATTTTTCAGCATTAAATTAAATTTCATTTGAAATTCTCTCCAGAAGAATAAATCTGAGCATATTTGTTTCCTAGGTAAAAACTAAACAATGTATATGACTACATAGTTATATTCCTCAGTGTTGAAATAACAATGTTATTGTTGTTAATTTAAGCATTGCTATGTTATGCATATTAATCGGCCTTCGTTTGTTAATGTAGTCAAAATTAGTGATCAGGTTTTTTGTTTCCTGATATAGGTCAATTTTTTGTGGCAGGGGTTCAGCATATCGAGACAATAGGGGCAACATGTCATAGCAAAATGTTCTGGTGATGTAAAATAGAGAACCATGCAGAATTGTTATAATTGTTATGTCCTTATTGGTAAAATATTACTTTTGGGGGGAATATTTAATAAAGTGAATATTTTAATCATTTCTTCACTCGTATGATACAGGATTGGAAATGTATAATCCATGACTTAAAATATTAGTTATGTTTCATTGGAAAGTATTCAAACCTTCAGAATGCGATTCGTTATGATCTCTCTTTAGAAACTGAATTGCTATGATGCTTTTTTCTCCTTAGTTAACTACACCAACTCAGTATCTATTAAGATCATAAAATAATTGCATAATATACAAAATTTAGAAATAAATTATTATTTCTGTTATTTTTTGCACATATAATTCTTTAAAAATAGGGTAAATCAGGTAGAGATGGCGCACGGTTTTAAAAGTGACTATTCTAAGTGCCGTGATGTATTTAAAATAAAAATACGTAATATGGTGACCGTTCATGTTCCTGATAAACACTAAAAATGTTATAGTCTAGCACTTAGGTGTTAGATTTTTTTTTGTAAACTATTGCATCACGGCGTTTATTCTGTTCGCTACGGGTGACACGGCGCACCTATAAGGGTGATTCGCCGTATATCATAAAACCAGACTAAAATGATTTCTCTTCCCAGACCTATGTTCCAATTGCCTTTTGTAAACAACCTGTCGCTATACGGAAGTTGGGAGTAAATGAAAATATGTAAGCCTACTTTATATTTAAGTTTTTATTATTTGTCTAATATCTACTGTAGAGCTAGGGCGTCGACAAGGAGGGGCGACGGCGGCACTTGTCTGGATTTCAGATTTTATAGCAAATACTATTCAACTTTCATATATTTGATGCATGTGTTTATGCTTTTCACTGCATGTATTCCATAAGAAGCTATTTAGGATTCTCACGTTACATTCCCTTAATCATAATTATTTCAATATATGTAATCACAAATACGCCAATTTTTACCCACCAAATAAAGTATGTTAAAACATCGACAGTGAAAACACGAATGCTATTATTGTACTATTATGTAAGTTTTATTACTTGTGAACGTACTCTGTTTTATGGAGTTGAAGCAGTTCCTCTAGCAAGTTAATAAAAAAGAAGTCTCTCTCTCTCACACACACACTCCCTCGCTTTCACAAGCGCACACACACTCATTTGCTCGCTTTCACAGGCACACACACACGCACGTATATATATATATATATGCATGTATGTTCTTCCTTGTGAATAGATGTCACGAGCATTCCTAAATTTCGTTTTTCTAGTCTTACTATCTTTCGCACATTAATTTACATACTTACTCGGAAATTATTAATAATTAGATGCGTAAATACAATAGTGGATCTAAATCTTACAAAGTTAAAACTTTGGAAATCTAAATCGTAATATATAAAGGCACTCAGAACTATTCAACTGCTTAACCATATATAACTAAGTTCTCGACCGCTTAATTACCAATTAATGAGTAATGCATAAGTTGTTACTGCTAGAGAAATGCTAATGATATGTGTTTTTATAAATTATTTGAAAAAATAAAAATGTTCCATAAATATCACGAATTGAAATGCATATGACAGGGGCTTTTAGAATGATTTAAATGTTAATAAATTAAAAATGTATTTTGTTTTTTAAATACTTAATTTTGTTTATTTTCACTTTTCAGTTAAAATATAAATTTCAACAATCAAAACAATAATCTTTTCTTTCCAACAATCAGAATAAAATAACAATTGAATTTAAACAAAATCTAAAAAAAAAAATTTTTAAAGCAGGAAAATCTCATCTAATGCCTTCCCAGGAGGCAACGTAGCAAGAATAGAATATACATTCCCTCGTTGAATTGCGATACTGAGGTGCTGGATTAGGAAGGTGGTCGCGCGAGCATCACCTGAAACGATCTGTATTCGCCGACCAACTTCTTTAATAAAATTAAGGCCTGCCGTGCCCCAAGTACCACTTGACTCAATTGCGATCGCAACAAAAATTTACTGTGCAAGTAGATTAGAGTATTTTCGATTTTTATCGACCTCTCTACGAATAGCAGCACCACCCGCTTTCAAAGAAGAATGAGTAACATTTGAAATGGCGAAAGTATCAGCGCAGGTGAAATCCCATAATAGAGGTCTTCCTCTTTTCCATGGAACTAGTGTTATTCCATCAGGTCTCTTACCGTCGGAGCGGCTACAGCCAGATGGTTCTCGTACCGATGGTACATTAGCAGAAACTAGAGCTCTGAGGATGACATCATTGACACTAGAATGACGCATGTGTCTACCAGCACTCCTGATACAGGAGAGACCGTGAAGGCCGCGTTGATCCACGAATGCTCCACAGGCTGGACAATGATGAGGTACACAGACGTCTGCTCCTAAACTAAGGCAACAGCAACCCGGAAGCTTTCATTCGAAAGATGTAGGCCAAGAGGAGGAGAAGGCAAAGCTTGGAGCCAAGCACCGGACTCAGGTGAATACGCTGCTAGTAGCCTGGCTTTATCTTCAAGACAAGTAGCGAATTGTAGTAGCTGCGATTGTGTACACCTATTTGTACATATCACCTACTGTTATAACTGTTACGGAAAATAGCACTAATGACCATCCTTACTCCATCTGGCACTCGGCCAGTGTAGCCAACTAGATTTATATTGTGGCAGTAAAATGTTCCAATTTTAGACAATTTTTTTTTGCCCACTTGCACTTTGAATTGGCACTTCAAATTTTGTGTGGAGTGTTATTTTGATGTAATCGACACGTACGAAAAATTTGAGGACAGGTTTCGGCATGACAATGTTGACTGTCTCCTTGTTAGAGTTGTCGAAATTAATATCAACGTTTATTGAATGCTGACTCGATTGGTTATCAAGTTTCAGAAAAAAAAAACTAATATTTAATTTGCAGTTGATGATCTGTGAGCTTCCAGATTTACTCATACTTAATGTGTTACACCTGGAAGTCCCAGTTTTCCTTCCAATTGTCTTATCTTAAATATGCGAGAAAACACTTTTGAGCAAAAGTGTGATGACTAACAACACATTAATATTCACTTATACAATATGTCACCACTCCCACAGGAACCATGTAGGAAGACTTTGGCAATGTAAAAACAACGAACTGCGTACCTTTGGTAATTTTGTCAAGTTTCTGCTTTTCTTGTTTCGAAATAAGCTAATCACACTTTCGTAACTCTGCTTGATGTTTCTTTTCAGTTCCAATTCACGCCGATAGATGGTAATTCCTTGTTTAATAGTGAAGGCTCTTTCCTTAAGGACAATTGTTGATACCAGTAAAGTTATTCAACCACTTTTTTTCGTAGAAAGAACCTTAATCCTTCAAGACTCTTTAAGACATAAGGACTATTTTGAAGCAGAAATGGTAGTCAATAACACTTCTTCTTGCAAAACATATTTCATTATGTGATTTACTTTTATACTGTGAAGTGCATGATTATCGCATTTTAAGTCTACTATGATTTCGTACTTGTTGTACATTGAAAATTTAAAAGATACGAGGAGGTATCCAAAAGTTTTAATTATAATAAAGAAGTTATAGAGATATTTACATGAAACTTTTTGATCATAATCAGTGTTATTTCCATGCACACTTGTGCAAATATAAAATATTTGTCTAAAGTAGTTTTCTTTCCACAGGCTGTAGAAGACATCAACCTGCATGATAAACAAAATTGAAGCCCGAGGTGTCATAAAGTTCCTTCATTTGAAGGGCAACAACGCACGCCAAATCCAGACGAAATGAAAGCTGTCTATGGGGATGAAAGCCCATCATATGACACGGCTGTGAGGTGGAAGAGGAACTTTCAAAGTGGTCACATGTCTCTGACAGACGAGCCACGAGTGGCTAGACCCTCAATCAAGGATGATCTTGCCATGGTGAAGAAAGTGGAGGCCGTTACCTCGAGGACAGAAGATCGACCATGGAAAGAGTGATGGCGGAGACTGGACTAAGTTGCGGAAGTGCGTGGAGAATTATTCATGAGGAACTGCACTTCAATTAGGTGTCTGCACGCTGGGTACCTCGCTTGTTGACACCTCTTCAAAAGCAAACTCGCCACGACTTTTCCCAGCAGAATTTGACTCTATTTGAGCGAAATGAATACGATGTTTTTGCTCGTTTCGTCACTATAGACGAGTGCTGGATATACCTCTACGATCCGGAGACCAAAGAAATGAGCAAGGAGTGGAAACATCCATCCTCGCCCCCTCCCAAGAAGGCGAAGGTTCAGAAATCTGCCGGGAAGGTGATGCTGTCCGTTTTTTGGATAACCGTGGGGTAATCTTAACCGATTACCTTCCGAAGGGCGAGACCCTCAACAGCGATTACTACTTCAACCTTCTGGAGAAACTGCGTTATGTATTGAAACAAAAATGTCGTTGTATGATTAGCAAAGGCGTCCGTCTCCTGGCCGACAATGCACGCGTCCATACGGGCTAAGCATCCGTTGTCGCCGTCCACCGGTTAGGCTATGAACGTTTGCAGCATCCAGCTTATTCGCCTGATTGTGTGCCAAGCGACTTCTTCCTCTTTCCCGAGATGAAGAAACCACTTCGTGGTCGGCGATTTGATGACAGAGAGGTTGTCATTTTCGAAGTGGAACAGTGGTTTTCGAGCAAAGCGGTGGACTTCTACAAAGAGGGCTTGAAACAGGTGAAGAAACGCTGTCAAAAATGTGTGACTCTGCAGGGAGACTACGTGGAGAAAACTAACTTTGACCACTGCAAGTGAGTATTGTATGTTTTTTTATTTCATGGTGATAATTAAAACTTTTGGATACCCCCTGGTAAGTTAATCCAATTGTATGTTAAGCCTCATTGACTCATAATCTACACAAAGCTTGCAATTATATGGAAACAGCGGAGTCAAACTAAATTAAATTGTTGGATGTTGAATTACTTTTTAAAACAATATTCAACGATAATTACATATAAGGGGTATTTAAGTAAGATTTATATTTAAACATCTATTTATTCAGCTTTACTTCTCAACTACAATCTATAAGATTAAAATTTTAAGTAAGTTTTGTTCAAAACTGTGACATAAAAGTAAGGAAATCATTAAAGCAATATGCATGTTGTTACTTGATAGGAAGCAGATTTTAAAAGGGACACAGTAGAAGTACTTTTAACAATATTGTTTTAGAGATAGAAATATCATTAAAATCACAAAATAGTTCTCAGCGTTCATGCCAAGGATAATTGCAGATAGATGTGCAATAACGCGACGCAGAATTTGGATAATGGTAAAGCAGAATGATGGTTCAAATCCAATATTACTCTTCTTGCTTTGCATAAATACACTGCTCGCCATTATAAATAAAACACCAACAAGAAAGCCATCGCATTAATGCAAAATTTGCAGAACATGTAGAGCATAGAAAGATAAAACAACAGACTAGCACGACAGCTCCCTGACGCATCAGAGGCGCCGGATATGCCACCTATGAACAGCAAACGAAGGCAGGCCAGAGTATAGCAGGCCATTGCAGTAGTATACGTCTGTTGTGACGTGAGTGTTTGTGTATATATGGTCGAAAGATGCCTCTTCGTCGAATGCGGCAGCCCTTCCAATAGGTTTCCACATACGATTGCACAAGAATTGTGACATATCGAGAGTGTGGTTTATTCTTCCGCGACATTGGTGTCCGTATTGGACGGACTGCGTCCACAGTACAGCACATGAATTCGATGGCCCGCACGAAGCACTAAGTAATGGCACACCGGATCCCAACGACAGCACCATATATATACCACTGGCCGAGAAGACAGACGGCTTGTGTGCATGGCTCAGGAGGAGCGAACAGCCAGTTCCCGAGGCGCGCGCACTGGGGGATGTTGCACGGCACCCAGTGTCCCGAATGTACGGTTGTACGTCGTCTGGCACAGCTGGGAATATTTGCACGGCACTCACGTTCTTCCTGCACCGGACGTTATGGTAGGTGGTGCCCTTGGATTACGTGCTTGTTCGTGTGTCCTGTCTAACAGAGAGCTTAGTTTAATCATTTGTTACTTGTACCTTACGGTATCTATCTGCCAAATTTAGGGCTGCTATCTTCTCTCCTTCTTGGTTTTGTATTCTTAACAGCGCGCAGTATATTCATGTCAGATGCATATCGCCGTCCAAGATAAAAAAAAGAATGAAGTGCATGCGTCGCTATGTTAATCAGTAATCACGATGTGAAAACCCCATTAATTATGTACCAAATTGCGATTGTAACATACCCATTCGGCAAATCTCATCAATATACAATCTCAATGTGAATAGGAAAGTTTTTGAAATAAAAAATAACATTTTTACTATGTTTTGGGGATGTAAGCGATTGATAGTACTGTGGTTTATTAGTTATTTTACTACAAACGATAAGCATTTGAATCACCTTATATTTATTCAATTGATATACTGAAGTTCGATCAACCGGTTTGTTTCGTTCTGTCAGTCAGTGGTTTGATATAATTTGTTACGTCCTCCATTCTCTTTCGAGATTGGGAGAACCTGCTTGGATACTCAGTTGACACAGGCAGAGGAAAAAAACTGTTTCGTTGAGTTTTAGTACAAGCTGCTAAATTGTTTACAAATTGAGTTTACAGACTTTGAACAAATACTGGCTAAACAACGAATGTTCTTCGCCGGCCGGGTAGCCGTGCTGTCTACGGCGGTAGACCAACGACTCGAAGGTCCCGGATTTGAGTCCCGGCAGTGGCATGGGTGTGGATTTTAAAGGCTAAATTGCGACGGGTCGAAGTCCATAGTTACTAGACTGGCCCATATAAAAATAAAATTTACCCAATTTACGAATTTTCTTCAAATGTTTTTTATTTCTGTCATTCTGGCTGAAGTTTTCTGGAATCTTCATTCCTCCCACTAACCGAAAATACTAATGATATTTAGAATGTAAATCCTAGATACTTCTTTTCTCACCCATTTCACTGGTCGAATGGTATTTGCCGAATGACCTCATACCGTTGAAATTTGATGGCCTGTTATGAGTTCACATCGACTGAACGTAAATTTACTTTAAACTCACAAGCAAATATACTGATGGGGAAAAAATATTTATTTCGTCATGGTAAGAATATATAGTCCCATGCAAATTTTGCAAATGCAATATACAGCAATATGACATTCTTTCTGGTGAGTTATCGAAAAATGTGGAAATACTCTCATATTGTTAAGCTGCTGAACGCAAATACACAATAATGGGTACTAGATGGAAGGTGTTACTTGTTGGATGATATGTTCTTAACGGCCGCCATCTTGAATCTCGATTCATTTTTTTAAATGGAAAATGGGTAATCTAATATGTCATTTTAAGCCAAAGGTTTACGGGAGATACATTTATTTAGTCAGTTTTGCCGTAAGTGTATTATTGTGAGAGACAAAGATATGTGGTATTACTCTGAGCTAATAATGCAATAAGCTTAAACCGCCGTTTCGTTTTGAAGTAACAAACAAAATGGATACCAAATGTTGGATTTGTATATCGATAAGGTTCCACAATCAGAACAAATTATATGGATTTGGGTCAAATATCAGTTTTATTTCAAAATGAAATGGGGGTTCTCAACCTATTGTTATCTCAGTCCAGAGTAATGTCACGTTCTCTTATCTCTCACAATAATACACGTACGGCAAAATTGACTTCTAAACGTATTTTCCCTAAAATTCTAGCCTAGAATGACATGTTACATGACCGCTTTTCTATTTAAGAAAATCAATCTAGATTCAAGATGGATATCGTGAAGATCATGTGCACATTCTGACCATGACGGAAGCAACAAATTCATATTATTTTCTGTCCCATCAGTATATTTTCTTCTCAGCCGGAAATTTCCCTAAGGTTAAAAAAAAGGAAGATATGCACTGGTACGTGCTATCCAAACAACACTGATTAAAAAATGTTGCTCACGTCTTCGTCGTACTGAAAACATCAGAAGGTAATTTGAAAATACTCTAGTTCTCCGTACCTGCAAGTGATACGTATTATATACACACATTCCGACATTTTGGAATTATTCTAAATAAAAGAGTCTACACTATGATTATCTACTGTTGTCTGAAAGGATCAGAGCTTATGTAAAAGTGTTTCGTATAAAGGGGTTATAAGACCTTTATACAAATTCCAGCTACGTCCCTGTTTCTTGAAATGCAACATTTCAATTATCAATGTGATCTATTATTACACACTTTTTGTCAATATTTTGCGTCCACTAATTTTCGAATTATTAGCGATAGGGGAAGTTGATAATGTAATATTAGTTCGATCAAAATTAGTTATAGCAAATGACAAACCTTGTGAAATACACAAAGAGACATATCCTTTAGAGGTTGTTTAGATTTAGTGAAAAGCTTTTCAGTTTTTACTTCCAATTAAGTGAAAATTTTCCAAATTTCTACCAGAAATTTTTAAGCTAATGCCCCGTAGTGACATTTTCTGGACGCCACTGGTATTCTTATTATCAAAAATCAATTCTGCATATGATCTGATGCTATCTTCCTCATCTTACATTGCTATGAGTTACTTAATTACGGGGTTAGGACAAAGCTACAGACACGCTGTGCATACATAATATTGGTTAGTTAAGTATCTTTGTGAGACGATGTCCAATGTTATGAAGTAAGTAATCAATTATTGTGTAGGACCTAGATCACCCCTGAGATTTCGGTTTACTTACTTTCACGGTATATACCTTATCGATCTCAGGTATTTTCTTTCAGCTCTTCCTATTGCCCGGAATTGATAGTCTCTTTTGATACACCTCGTATATTGAAGCCGTACCGAATTCTAGGCGTGAGCAGCAAGTGCATCAAAGCGTTATACGCCTGCTCAGTCCGTCTGTCGACAATTTTCAACTCAGGAAATACTAGGATTAGAAAAGTATTTGGAGTGTCGTTGGAAAGTCTCGGAAAGATAAATTCAAACCAATATCGTTCATCCAGATCGCAGCAGGCGGTTCCAGAGTTTCGGGAAGGGAGTAATTTTCAATTTAGGAACCACTTGGATTAGAAGTGTGGTTGAGTTCTTTTTCGAAAGATCTCGTTCAGATGAGGGGAACCCATATCGATCATACACATTGCAGGAGCATTTCTGGAGGTAGGATGCGTTATAACTTAGGAAACACTAGGCCTAGAGTAGTAGTTGAGGAGTCCTTGAAAAGGTCTTGCCGTAATTTTTCCAACGAAACATTGATCATATAAATAGGATGGTCGGGGCTGAAGCCTGGCAGTAGCTTATATACATTACCTACGACTTGACTCTCCCTCACTTGATTTATTTAGTACCTGGTTGCACGGAGACACAATGACTACCACGGATTTACTTCGTCTTCGCGCAACGTTTGATATCTCTGAGTTCATGCAGTGATTTAAGGTTACGCAAGGTGCAAGAGAAATCAAATGCATGCAGTTAAATAGACAGCAAATACGTCGATATTTTAAATTGAAAAAAATATTTTTTCTATATCGTCAGCTTACAAGGGAAACCTATTCAGCAAAATTAAAAAAAAAAAAACTTAAGTAGTTTTGAGAAATCGAAAGAACAGGTAATTGTAATTTTCCTACTACAGTAAAAGACAATACTGGAAAAACAAAAGTCAGGATTTTTTATTGTCTCTCATGTATATCAGATTATTTTGGTAATATTTATGTATCAGAAAATCACATTAACTTAAAATCGTAGATTTGCGATTCATCCTATTTCGGTTGTAAGTCGATGATATATATAGAATAAATACAAAATAGACATGCATGTTGTGTGTTGTTTTTGGAATTTGGAATTTTCATTTATGGAACTTAGGCATCTAAGACTCAGGCTGGGATATGGGAGGAAGGGATGCGAGAAGGTGTCTGCCAGAGCCTAAGTTTAAGGTGGCATTTGCCTGGTGTGACTGAGTGGGGGGGGGGGGGGGGGGGAAAACCATCAGTCAGGATAACTCTTTTATTTAAAAAAATAATAGGGAACTTCACATTCCGTTGGAAATTATACGCTAGTATATAAATTTAACATGCAGAGATGGGCAGAGAGTTTCTCCTGCAGCTTAGATATTTTCAAGAAAAACAGGAGAAGGTATTGTATATTTCTTTCCGGAAGAAGAAAGAAGCGAATGAGTTTTTTTCTTGTCGTCAATAACTGGTTTCATGTATTTAATAATTACAAAGGAAAGCGTTAACGTGAAACTCGGAAGTGGTTTCGGAACTATACTAGAAACTCAAATAGGAGCGATTTGAGAAATGAAAATGCATATGGTTAGAATGAGTGTATGTGGAGGACAAAATCTTTTTTTTTTTTTTTTTTTTTCAAAAAGACAATATGTACATGCTGTTTTAGGAGTTCATAAATATGATACAATGAAGTAACCGGTTAACCCACAGCTTCAATTAAGATGTCATTTGAAAACATTTTGCCTTGCATTAGTGGACTGGCTCGGTCTTACGATCATCCACTTCCCACAGATTTTAAAAGTCGTGTACGACTAATCCGCACAAAATATGCATCCAAGCAGAGCCAAAAGTTTGACAATTATCACCTGTTTCAAGCAATGATGTTACAGATGAATATTCAGCGGCAAAATCGGACAGTGCACTGAGCACTGTGTTTAACCTGCTATTTGAGGAAGAGAGAAAGCAAGTGGTCCAAAACACATATTGCAAAAAGATAACATAAAAGCAATGTTAATGTTCCCTGACTTTAAGGACCTCGTCCAAGATTACATCCCAATTGCCAGAGAAAATGAAGAGAGAGAGATTGCTTCTAGGTACATGACCGAAGAAACGGAACAGGTCAGAATGACAAGATAAGAAACGAGAAAAGGTAGCAATTCTGGTATCTTAAAAGAAGACACATTGTTTGCAATAGTCCGAGTAACCTAAAGTAATAGAAAGGTAACATCACACTGCTATGCTACGTAAGAATAATTATGTCATTAAATCTAATTGAATTTTTATATATAGTTTGATTTAATATTAGAATATTACAGAGACAGAAACTTCAGTAAAGGGAAGTGTGGTTTCTGCAAGATACCAACAGAAGCAATGTAGTGTTGCCATAAATATAAAAAAAATGGGTTTGGGATAATAATGCACAAAATTACGTACGAGTTATGTGAACTTGTGGAAATTACCCCAACATCTTATTTCTAAATGTTAGTTTACTTACATTGTTGCACTTGAATCACACACTTTGTGGGGGTAAAATTAAAAGAAAACTTAAATCAAATTTCTGTCCGTAGAGTACGATATTTTTTTAAAAAGAAATCTATATAGAATGGTAGCAATATGAAAATAATGCACGTAAAATATTGTTATTCTTCCGCTCAATCAACGATTGCTGATGATCATTGTGAGTTATTTTTCTCAGGCTTAAGAATCATTGATGCGTTAAATTAGGCATCCTGTGATACACTTGCTAGAAGTAGCTTGTTCGGTACGTCCGTTGATAAGACAAGAAACCAAAATGAGTCAAGATCTCTTTATGAAATGTAATGTGTTCCATCACGAGAAGATAAGCGTAAGACACTTCCATGAAACGCATTGGTATTGGCATCTATTGACCATGTCAATATATTGAGGAAACACCTTCAAACAGTACGGAGAAAGGCTAACGTATGTTAAAATTGACTGTTCCTCGTGATTGGCCTGGACGTATACTGTGTTTAAGGCGGTATCGTAAAGTTTGTGTTAATAAAACTATTTAGAACACTGCACTTATTTGTCTCAAATTAATCTAAGATTTTGTATGCTGTTTCTACTGGAGTATCATTTCTTTTACTGTAGAAGAAAAATATTTTTTACACGTTTAGTACCCTACTCACTGTCTGTAATTAATAGTGAAAATATTCATTCTGAGTCTCTTTAAAGTTTATGGCAGTGTAGTTGTACCTAGAAGGAGAAATGTGTGCAAATTCCATTTAATACTAATTTGATTTTTTTTTCCATCGCGTAATAAATTCTTATTTATTACTTTTCTGCTTCTATATGCGTTGAGATTTTACCCGTATATGTTCATGTTACCCCGACATTTTGGCAAATTGTTCTCTTTATACAATTTAGGTTGACGCTGTGTTAATATGCCAAACTTTGAAGAACTTGTAATTTATCTCTTGTCTTGAATTAGCAATAGCTCAAGGTATATCATTATGTTGGTGCACTCCCTAGACTTGGTACCATTAAAGCAAAATGTAGAGCGTTTTCATGGAAAGCAATATAATCGATTTTTTAAATAAAAATTTTACACATTCATGTAATATTTTAATATCAAAAGTACGTACGCTACATCAGAAACAAGTAAATAAAATTCTTAATTTTAAAACAGAAATGTTTGAAATCTGAAACCAACAGATGGGTCGCCCTTACTGCTTTTTAAATTAAGATGTGAGTAAATAAATAATTACAATATATATAAGATTATTTCACAATTTCATTACTTAAAAAAGATTGCAAACAAAAACTAGAATTATAATGTAACTGAAATCCATCTCTCTTTACCACTTCTCTCAAAAGGTAAAGAATTGCTTAGAAAAATATACAAGTGCCTGTATGCACCATTCAACTGTTAAGGTACTTGATTCTGATACATTTGTACGAGGTTGTATTTCATTTTATTTTTGGAGAGGTACGTTTATAGCGCATTATGCTTAGTGCCTTGCGTATTATTTATATAACTATTAAATCGCATTTTTCTCAGAGCCATGCTTATTATACATAATACGTATGAAATTTAAGCAAAAGGTTGAGAAACTTATACCCATATAAAAAATATTGAAAAAAGTTCCAAGTCTATACAAGTGCCTGTATATGTCACTGAACTGTTAAGGTCCTTGATTCTGATACATTTTTACAAAGCTACATTTCATTTAATTTTTGAAGAGGTACATTTATGGCGCATTATGCTCAGTGCCTTGCGTATAACTTATATAACCAATGTAGCGCATTTTGCTCAGTGTATGCTCATTAAACATAATAAGTATGTAATGTAAGCAATCGTTTGAGAATCTTATAACTATATAGACAACTATTGAAGAGGATCCAAGTCTATACAAGTGACTGTATACGTCATGGAACGGTTAAGGGTCTTTATTTGTGATGCATTTTTACGAAGCTATATTATATTTTACTTTTGAAGACGTACTTTTATGGCGCGTTACGCTCAATGCCTTGCGTATTACATATATAACAAATACAGCGCATTTTGCTCAGCGCCACACTTATTTAAAATAATACGTATGTAATTTAAGCAAAAGCTTGAGAAACTAATAACTATTTAAACAATTATTGAAAAGGCTCCAAGTGTACAAAAGTTCTTGCATACGTCATTAAACTTTTAATGTTCTAGATTCTGATGCATTTTTAGGATGCTATATTTCATTTTATTTTTGAGGAGGTATTTTTATGGCCCATTATCCTCAGTGCCTTGCGTATTACTTATATAACTAATGTAGCGTATGTTGCTCAGTGCCATGCTTATTAAACATAATACGTATGTAATTACTGCAAAGGTTTGACAAATTTATAACAATTTAAACATTTTTGAAGAGGCTCCATGTCTATACAAGTGCCTGTATACGTCATTGAACTGTTAAGGTCCTTGATTCTGATGCATTTTTACTAAGCTATATTTCATTTATTTGTAGAGGTATGTATGGAGCATTAAGCTCAGTACCTTGCGTATTATTTATATAGCTAATACAGCGCATTTTGCTTAGTGCCTTCTTATTAAACATTATATTAATGTTATTTAAGCATAAGCTATAGAAATTCATAATTATATAAACAGTTATTTAAATGGCTGTATGTCCGTAAACTTCAGCTGCTTTTTCAAATTTAATTTTTAAGTTAGCAAATGTTTAAGAATCGGTAAAATGGAGCAATCAACAACGCTCTTTAGTCTGGCAAATCAGAAATCAAACTGATATGATCAACATTACACAATATTTCGTTCTATATATCTTTCACCTATTTTCCAACTTCCGTTTCTTTAGGTGTGAAACGCACACCGTAAGTCGAAATTAATACAATGCCGTAATTGTTACTTTTATATAAAATTTCCTTATCACTGACTATTAGAGAATCGTTTACCTCAGTATTGCGACATAAAGGAACAATGTTTTCTTATCTCTGCGTGATATGGACGTCATTATTTCAATATGGACGTCATTAATTCAATATGGACGTCATTAATTCAATATGGACGTCATTAATTCAATTTGCATTGCTGCTGAAGCTACCCAGTCCTTAATTCGATGATTTTACTCCTCTCTCGTAACTCCAGTAACGTCCCTCTAAAATGTCAGTCATGCACATGGAAGTAATATTCCAATATGACGCAATGAAATGTGGTATGAAGGTGCCATTTTGCATATATTACAGTGTACTAAGGTGAATTGATCTTATTGATTGTTTTCTTATTAAAACAAGTAATTGAAAATTGCCATAGTTACTAACATAAATAAAAATTCGTCACCTTTACAACTATATATATATATATATATATAGTTGACAACACTGTACTTACAAGGAACACTACCCAAGTGTAAATCTCCGATTTTGATAAAATTTGGCAGGTAGATAATACACATGAAGCAAACAAATACGTATTTTTTGTTTCTGCGGGAAAACGGTTTTAGGGGGTAAAGTCCCCCACCCAAAATTGTGAAAGTTTCCGTCCGAAAGGCAAGAAGAAGTGGACCGAAGTGAATGAAATTGTGCACAGGTATACTAGACATAAAATAAGGGAATGCGTGTTTCATATTTTCCTGGAAACAACGGGTGGGTGGGGCACAGACCTCTCCAAACATTTTAATCACCAAATAACCATAGTACTAATAAGTGTACGTTAAAAGTTCCGAAAGGACATGGAGAATTGCAACGAAACTTTGTGTAGGGACAATACGCAAAAAATAAGCGAATACGTGTTTTTGATTTTGTGCCGAAAAACATGTGGGGACAAAGGGCCCCCTCCCAAAAAATGTGAAATGCAACACCACGAGAGCCGAAAGAAGTGTACCGAAAGTAATGAAATTGTGCACAGATATACTAGACATAAAATAAGCGAACACGTGTTGTTTACTTTGTGCGAGAAAACAGTGGGGGGGGGGGCAAGGCCCCCCTCCAAGAAAAGGTAAATTTTACCGCAGGAGCGCAGGAAGGGAGTGGACCGAAGCGAATGAAATTGTGCATAGATATTGTAGATGTAAAAGAAGGCAGTACGTGTTTCCCAAGTGTACCCTCCGATTTACTTCAAATTTGGCACAGCAACAGTAGACAGAAAATAAATCGACACGTGGTTGGTTTGTTTATGCGGAAAAACTTTGTAAGGGAGTAAAAGCCCCCTCCCGAAATATTACTATCAAATATGCTATAGGGAGGAAACTGCTAGTGTAAAAATAGTGAAAGTCTGCCAATGCATTGGCTTGAAAGTAGGAAATACGTGTTACTTTGTGTCCTCGGCTGTTTTGGAGAGGCAAATAACTCTTCAAACATGTTGAACACTCGAAGTCAAGACTGGGCGTAGAAAGTAAAGAAAACGTCGTGATAGAGATTGTATTCAGAACAAGAGATATATAGATTGCAACATATCTCCGCTCCGACACATTTATGTGTATGTACACAGATATAGACATATAAAAAATATTGTACAAGTCACTAGCTGATTATGGTTCAAATGTCTCACTGAAAAGGACGTCTGTGGAATAATAGTCGAAACACAATGAGAGTTTGCACCACGCGCAACGCGTTAGAGCCATCTCTGCATTGGCAGACTTTCACTATTTTCACACTAGCAGTTTCCTCCCTATAGCGTATTTGATAGTAATATTTCGGGAGGGGCTTTTACTCCCTTACAATGTTTTTCCGCATAAACAAACCAACCACGTGTCGATTTATTTTCTGTCTACTGTTGCTGTGCCAAATTTGAAGTAAATCGGAGGGTACACTTGGGAAACACGTACTGCCTTCTTTTACATCTACAATATCTATGCACAATTTCATTCGCTTCGGTCCACTCCCTTCCTGCGCTCCTGCGGTAATATTTACCTTTTCTTGGAGGGGGGCCTTGCCCCCACACTGTTTTCTCGCACAAACTAAACAACACGTGTTCGCTTATTTTATGTCTAGTATATCTGTGCACACTTTCATTCACTTCGGTCCACTTTTTCTTGCCTTTCGGACGGAAACTTTCACAGTTTTGGGTGGGGGCTTTTATCCCCTAAAACCGCTTTTCCGCAGAAACGAACAAACAAAAAAAAAGTATTCGTTTATTTCATGTGTAGTGTCTACCTGCCAGATTTTACCAAAATCGGAGATTTACACTTGGGTAGTGTTCCTTGTTAGAAAGATCTTAATCAGATAGGAGATAATACACCAAAGTTCATATCAAACAGTATAAATAGTTTCGGTGAGAAATGAAGACATTTTCCTTGTAGGCCGCAGAGGACCCCCCCCCATGGTAATTGATGCGACTGGAAAATACCTTGGTAATATTAGGGATAAGATTAGAATTTGACGTTGTTTTGTACTGTGATCTACTGAGTAACTTGATGTTACGAGAGAATCAGTCTTATCCTTACTATGCCTTGGTTGGTCTTTGTTTTTTTCCTTTTCCTTGGTTCAGGTATTCTTCCCAAGAAATATGTACAATCATATGTGGATATTCATATACATATTTAGAAGCCTGGAGAAGATAACTCCAAAAGTAAACATCATCAAAATGAGTTAAAAAGTTATTTCTAAAAAATACGGCAAGAGAGACAACACCAAGGCAGAGGAGAATGGTTGAACTTGAACAAAATAATGCAAACCTGTGTATGCTGGTATATACGAAGACATCTCTTATGTTAATGTATTAATATATTATATCTTTATTGGTTACGAGATAAGTATGAACCGAAGAAATGAACAGGAAACTCTGTTCACTGTCAAAGTTAAATCGGAAAACCAATGGCAGCTGTGGTTTTTTGTTTGTCTTGGTATTGCATTTAATCCATTCACCAGAATATATTTTCTCTGGACAGTGTATTGCTACTTTTGTGAGAGCGTAAAGAAAAGTCGGCACTAACACTAGGTATGTACAGAATGGTAAGTTAATGCACCTTCTAACTTCAGGGTATGATAGTACATAAAAATAAGTGAAAAATGCTTAGGAATGAGGGTGGAAATTCTGCAAGGTATCGTATCTACAGGCTTCCATGGGACGATAAGCTTTAAGCTCCGTATTTTAATATCACCAACAGTAGAACTCACGCGCCATGATATTTTTAAAACTTTGAAACCAGCTCTACCAAAAAATGTCTATCCCAAAATTGCACCAGAGATTTCATAAAAAGAAAGGGCGATTCGCGAAGAAGCTCATATAGTATCGATACAATTTTTTGTGTGCAGAGAACTCACTCGCTGTCTTGTCACCATTTATACTTGTTTAGCGAAGAATGTATAATTCACTAATTTAAAACGCTTTCTAACTAGTATTCTTTTTTCCTGGATACCCTAAAATCTGGTAATGCGGAAGGACAAAAAGAAACAGAGGAGATAATTTACGATACTGCTAGCATTATTTCAAAGAAATGAATTCTGGAAAATTTCTGTGATAATGTTCAAATGATAAGTCTGTCCATTAACTTGTTTTAACAGGGGAAAGTACAAAAAACAAGATCAGATAATTATGATATTTGTTAGAAAGAATCTTTAAAATATAACAGAAATAACGTACAATAGGGAAAGCTGTGCTACAAAAACTTAAAGAATAAATTAAAGAAACTTTGGAAGACCTAAAACGTTGGCCGCTCATGGGACCCATATCGCCCCACATCGTTAATGCGGGCTTGGAGAGCGGTTCGCTTGAGCTCAATCGATCGATGTGGGATCGACATCGACTGTCGGTATCACGAATTTTAATATTTAAAAAAAAAACTATAGTAAGTATTGTGCAAAGAATCATTCGATTTTGTACAAAACCTTTTGTTCATATCAATAAATTAAAATAAAAATACTGAGCATTTGTCGTGGAACCATATTGATCCGTGTCGGTAACTGCTATCTATATTGATCGCTGTCGGTCCATATAAGCAAACTGATGTTTATTGAAGCGATGGTATATCTCTGGTGATAAAATATAAAACTTCATGTTGTTCTCAACACGTTGCTAGCTGTGTTTGCTGGTAAAGAAATTGTTCATCGTTTAAAAATGTTAAAGTGCGCAAATAACGTTTTTCCACGCGAAGGATATAAACAAATAAAGTGTTATATTTGATCGTTTTCCCAAGAATTCTTTGATCACTGTACGTACATAGAAAAACCAACAAGATTTATAGTAATATTTATTATGCTAGTTATCGTCCACCATCAGAACCGGGGGACATTTTACACTTTTGTTTCGTTTGTACGGTAGAAAGTAGCGTATTTTCTCCAGGCCATGTGGTTGTTAAGAGAGGTTCCCTTTAGTAGGAGGATAGACTAATGTTATATTTAGTTATATTTGTTTTACATCATTTCCTTCAGTTGAAACTGTTCCATTGTAATCATAGCCATTATACTCTTAACCTCTTGGCAAAAATAAAAGCAGGAGATACGTGAAATGATTACAATGGAGCGGAACTACAAATTTTAGCATTAACGCAACATCGAAAATAATATTTGACAGACTAGCAGTGGTCGACAAATTTTACAATCCCGTATCAGAACGAAGTGATATAATTTTAGCTATAGAAATATAGTATTGTTTACGTAAGCAGTAACTTTTACAATTTCTAACATGGTTTACTATTTCTTGTTGGTCTGTCTACGTTGGTGGGCGTATATTAAAAGCAAATTCCTTTTAAAATGTAGTAAAAATCAGAGTTACATTATGTTCACAATGTTAATGACCGATATTGAGCAATGTCGATGATCGATGTCGAACGATATCGTTGACCGATATTGACCAAGATGTTTGCCATCCAATTTGGGGCCCATGTAGTTGAACGATATCGATCGATGTCGTAAATCGTTGACCGATATTGACCAAGATGTTTGCCATCCAATTTGGGGCCCATGTAGTTGAACGATATCGATCGATGTCGTAAAATCCACTATGCCGATATAGGCTTCTGTGGATGTGCAGCTTGGGGCCTTATATGAAATAAAATTATTTCAAAGGCTCTTAAAGATGTAAAGAGTACTGAGTTTACAAATTATACTGTTGTTAACATAATCCAGTGACGACATTTTATTTCTGTTATTTACTACGATAAGTGCACATATAGTGATTTGGGAACAAATACGCAGGTTTTGTATTAATGTCACGTGGCACGAAAACTAGGGAATGCAGAGCCATAATACTCACATATGATATAGCTACCTTGAACTTTCGTTTAGTCAGAAATGAAGTTGAATTGCAAATACTTCTAAGACGGTAGTAATAATAGCATTGTATGCTGAACTATATAAAGTATACATTTTATCCTAATGTCGAGGTAACATGCACTGTAAAATGCAAAGCATTTAGGAACAGAAAAAAAATACTTAAGAATTATATTACGTGGTGTACGAATGCGGTTTCGATGAACTTAAAAGGTTATACAGTACTATGTTCATCATCAGCAAGCAAACATATTTGAACGACTAAAAGTTAACATAAAATTTCAGAATTTAAAATTGTTCTTTACATTTACTTTCTAAACAAGAAAAGATATGAAGTAAGAAAAATCAATTTAGACTCAAGGGAAATTTTCACAGATATTTTTCCTTCGAAATGTAACGACATTATCACAACCTTTAAAGAGACTAAGAAGTTATTGTCGCTACTAATTACAGAAAGTAAGTAGAGTACTAAACGTGTAAAAATATTTTTCTGCAGTAAAAGCAATGTGATACCGAATAGAAACAACATAGAAATACTTAAAAACATTTGGGACAAACGAATACAATATTCTGAGCAGTATTATTAACACACTGTAATATATTATTAACATTTACTATGGGTTTATTGCGATTCAAGTTTATATCGGTATCATGTTTATCATTCCTTGTAATCTGTGTTGGTTATATTCTTTGAAAAGATATGTCTTTTTTATTTTGTATTCACTGTAACATATGAATTTTTGTAGTGAGTTTATTGTGATTGAAATTTATATACGTATTATGTATATCATATAACACATCCTATACCAGAGTTCTTGTGAACGAAAACTGGTCAATAGCATGAAATAAAATTAGTCAATTACTGGTTTCTTGATACCATCTTAAACATAGAATACATCGCACGCAATCACAAAGAACAATCCATTTGAACATGTATTTGCCTTTCTCGATATTTATTTGTTTCCTTTCGTTTTTTTCTCAGCATATAGACATGGTCAACAGGTGCGTTTATTGGAAGTGTTTTAGGTGATGCATCACCGTAGTTTTCATTAAATTGTGTTGACACGTTTTGGCTTCTAGCCTTATTACTGGGAGGACCAAAAAAGTTACTATCAACAAATGTATTTACAACTATACCAGACGCCTGATTTAACGTATGAATGAATGCTTGTTAGATCTGAAGAAATTAATTCTCAACAATCATCAATAGTCATTGATTGAGACGAAAAATAACATTATGTTTTGTCTATTTCATTTATTTCGCTATCATTCTCTATAACTTTTAATTTTAAGACATTGTAAGCATACTCTATGGATTTTATTGTGTTAAGTTTATTTTTTTTTTAATTTTGTGCCAAAAAAGGTATGATTCAACTGCAATGATGTAAGTGAAGTAACATTTAGAAGTAATGTGCTGAGATAATTTGTACATGTGCATACAACATGTAAATGATTGTGTACATGTTACCCCAACCCAATATGTTTTCTATTTGAAACAACTCTGTATTGCTTCTGTTGCCTACAGCCTGTTGAAAGGTATCTGCAGAAGGCTTCAAGATATACGCTTTGTCTACGGGTATTAGCTTGCATAAGCAAAGCTTTGCCTTGCTGAATAATCGGTTTCTGTAAAGTCTTAATATTACATCAAATTATATACAAATATTTAATTAGATATTCTGTTCGTACTTATTTCTGCATCTTGACCTTTCTTTTGCAGCACGTTGGCACATGTGTGCTCTCTCACGTTTAATCACTCACATCAATACATTGATTCTAAAACATAGTATTGCTCAATTAATTCGTATATACATTTTCTTCTTACCCACTTTAGCTGGATTTTAGCTTCTATTCAGAAGTACCAAAAAAGATTCGATAGAGAATATTATTTCGATATCCTGCATTTCAATACTCTGCATCTAAGAACGTTGTTATTCAAATAGCCTGGGTAAAATAGATTTCATATCAGCCACCAAACAAGAGACAATACTTTTCTTTAGCAAATCGAATACACAGAAAACATATTATGAACTATGTCGAGGGGTACACGAAAATTTATAATTCCTACGTTAAATGAATTTAAATTGATATCAACGATCCATATTTAATACTTGAGTTGCTATCTTTCTCTTTTACTGTTTCAACACTAGTAATATAATTAAAATTCGGTGTCCTTCCATAGACTTTTCAAGAGTGATATTATTCTCGGAAAGAATTATTTGACCAAATATTCGTATTTCGCTGAGCCGGAGTATCTACGTGTTTTGCTGTCTCGCATACAATTCATTTAGTTCCAGCATGCTTAGCAAATACCACTAAACTTTGTCGTTTAATGAGTAATGGAACTCATATTCTATTTTTACTAGTCTTGAATCTACAAATTCTCTAAAGTATTTGTTTCCGTCTTGATCCGCTTAAAGCAAATTCTTTTCTACTTCTGTTGATGTCACTGTGTCCTCACCAAACGGAATATATTGCGTTTGGTTCTTCAACTTAAAATAAGTTGTTGGGATTATTTATCGAATACCACATTTTTTTTCACATCTTCACTATATAATTGAATTTGGACTACTATGTTCCTGTATATCCACTGAACCATCCATGTTACAAAATATTAATAAAGGAAGAGTGTTTAGTACTTTTTGATGCCATTTTGTACACCAAGCGTAAAAAACTGCTACATTTTCTGCTTAATCCGATTATGACGTTCGTAAATTTTGCAAGTCGATTTATGATCAGCTCTATCGTCATATCAGCTGGTATTCTTTGATTTAGCATTTGATTGTAATATACATAATGTTCGTCTGTGTATAAGGTTTTCAGCCCCAGGATGACAAATTTTAGACTTTTGATTTTAATTTATGTAGGACAAATATTTTACATACCTATGGTTATTGATAGCCAAAAATGTAGGATAAGTAAAATTTCTATTAGACAAGTAACATAAATTTCAAAGTTACAGAGCAAAATATCCACAGTAGTCTAAGGATGTCCATGTCCTTGAACCAGATCAAGCCGACTTTCCTAATTCACATTTCCTTGTTCTCATCATGAAAATTTTTTATTTTCGGCAAAGTTTCTCTAATCTGAATATAAAGTTACTGTAGCAGTTACTTAGAATATTGTTCACTTATAAATTCTTTCAACAAAAACCTTTCTAAAACTTCAAGAAATATTTTATGAACTCTCATTGATCTATTACAATGTTATCGTCTTAAAATCTTTTTAATCAAACCTCTTCAAAGTGACTTCTTATTAGTAATTTTACAATAACTTCCAAACAGCAACTTAAAATATGAAAACATCAAACTGATTAAACAACATTGGCAAATTCTGCTGGATTTTTTGCACACAATATTTTATGCAAGTTTTGCAAATGCTAAATCGAATATGAAGAAATTATTTTGTTGCCTAAGTTCCTTTGAAATCTTTTCAGATATTTTTAGAATATGAAAAAGTTTGTTTGTTTCTGTAATTGAACAGTATTGGTGATATTTGAGATATAGTAGAGGCAAGAGCTGAGTTTGTATTTTAATTGTGAGATAAGATATTAGCGTTTTAGTGTAAGTTGCTATTTTGAGCTGGCACTATATTAATGACGTCACCACGAGTTTACGAACCAGTTCGTTTAGGACGTTAAAAGCAATACATTTAATTTACTAAACAACCGGAGAATGTTTAATTGGACTTATACTTTAATAATATACAGTAGAGCATCGATTATCCGCATAATTGGAGATCAATGTTGTCCGGAATACCGATATTCCCGATAATTGATGGTTACTTAAAATATTTTGGAAATACAATTTACGTACCCAGCTACTCTTGCAACAATTTTCTTTTAGAAATTTTGTTTTAATAGTTCTAGACTGATAGAACAGCACTGATAAAGGACGCAAGAATGATTTACTGTATTTACAAACTTAAAAACACAGTACGAACATATTAAAGAAAATTTAGATTGAACCTTTGTATACAATATAAATATATAGCGTAAGGTTAAAATTGCTTATTTCTTGATGTTTTATTTGTGACTAAGAATTTTCGGAAAACCAATCATCCGAATAATTGATGTTGTACCGCATATGTACAAAATTCCTTAAGGAAAGGGACCTTTCACCTATTCTGGCAGATGGTCTACTTGAATCTTGCATGATATATTACAAAACGAGGCCATTGTACTGAAAATTCTAATATTTTGAACGTTGTAAACTATGGGCAGCCCAAAGAGCAGTATAATGACATGTCTAATGTATTAGTTTCGTTCCATCTGTCTACAAGTTTATAAATCTGTTTACAAATCTAAAACGAATTTTCTCAGCACACTGTTTAAAACATGCAAAGTGACCCTACATTTCTGTGCAAATCATTTGATAACTTCTAGGAAGTCTCCTGAAAAGAAATACTCTCAGAAGTCTATCTCGAATACGCAGGACGACCGTAGGAAAGTTTCCTGGGCTATTTATTTGATGACTACTCTCAAGTCTATTGCAGAGAAAACTCTCGATAGATTGGCTCACACATACAGGGTTTCCAAACAAAATCTTTCATTCTGTTTTTCTCGATAACTAAATTTTTATTTAAAATAATATTTATCCACAATTCCAAATAAGTTGAAGAACATTTATATTAGTTATTAAAAGGCAATTATTTTCAAGTTGATACTTATCTTACTAAGTATAAAGCGTAGGTATATGGAATGTTTATGAGTGTGTTTATAATACAGGAGAAATTTAATAATTCTTTCCTAAATGACCATGAGTAAGCGAAAGGAACTCTTACCTAATAAAGCTAAGTTCTCTTTTGTCCACTGTACAATGATCAGTTGCTCTCTGGAGTTGATCCGACTCTGAAAATTCTTCGCTCTATCTTCAGACCAGAATACTCCTATAATGAAAAGTTATTGCAAAATTAAATAAAAATTATTTTAAGTAAAACGTTGCACTGTAAATTAAAATATAATGTGATTTGGGAATTGTAGTTAACATATTAAATATTTTAAAAAGAACCTCTATGAATATTGTGTTCAGAACACTCCTCAGATAACGATTTTTACTTGAAAAAGAACAAATTGTGGCTGGTGAACAAAACTTAACTGACAGCACTATAGGCCGAATCCTAGTTTATTTCCTTTTGAAGAAATTTTGTAAAGAGATACAAATGCCCTTTCTATCATAATATAGTAGATTGGAAATGATATATTTTTGTGAGAACTTGCAAGACAGCGCATTACGTTTCTCCATACTATGTATGAATTGTCCAATATATTTGCATATAAACATAAATGCTTTCAGCCATATTATTGATGTCAAATGGCTATCTCTTATTGTGGATGATAATATTGTAATCCTGAGCGCATTACATGATCCAATCTTGACCTGAAAACGCTTCAGCTCCACAACTGATGTCAAGAAGCTAAACATCGACCTTTTTAAGTGAATTACTACTTTCTAAATGCATTTTATGAACGTGTCTCTCTGTGAAGTTAATTTTATTTAAGACAATGTAAAGTTTGTTTGATTCATTTTGCTACATCTACAGAATAGCAGTCAGTTTTCCTCTGAACTTTATAACCAATATGATAATTATGTATAGCCTCCTTTTCTCCTGAAAAATTAATAATCCAATTCAAATGTTAAGTAGAATTGGACAAATATTGATTTTAACATAATGAAAACCTGGTATGAAGAAAGGAAAGATTATTTTGATTAAGAAAACGAATGAAAATAACTGTGTTTAACTTAATCTGGAATGAAACCTAAGTTTTTCCCACGGTTTAGATGCGATCGAATTATAGTTTTCTCTTTAATACACATTTTTTTTGTATGGACTATTTTGGTAAGTTTAGATTCCAATCCGTCTCGACTATACGAGCTCAGTTCTTTTAAAATACAAAAATACCCATGCCTCAGAAGGAATTAGAACCCGCAAAATCACAGAAAACGTACTGGAGTTCAAATCTACACTGAGGGCTATCGTGTATTTTAAAGTGAACAAAACACAGGTGATGTTGTTATTGGAACACTGAAAATATTTTTTGTAATTTTTTAACAACTTGAAGGATATATTTGTTGTTATTTTCTCTCAATATTTACGCTTGAGCATTTCTTGAGCAACGTTTTGAGCATCATTCTTGATTATAAAAGGACTAACAATAAATTTTATTATGTTTCTATTTCATACTTGCATTATTCTTTAAGTAGAAGATAACCTTACCTGTGTGTTATGATCAAAATAGTGGATAGCGTGTTGGAGTCTGAGAACTTCCCCAGCTTTATATAATTGTATGTGTGGTAGTAACATTTGGACTATTTTATTTTTCTAGTAGCAACAAAGAAATCTTTGAGATGGTTATATTTAAAACGAGAGGAACAAACAAAAATGTTTAGGTTTCTCAGCGTTGTGAAATGTATGCAGGGTTTTGGAAAACTCGTGTCTCAAAGATCAAAAGAGAAAGGAGTCCCTTAGGTTCGTAGATAAGTTATTCAAATTATGTTAGAGTCATATTTATGGAATTAAATTCTTTCGGATAAATTTTCCTCACAATTTTATGAACGATCCATGCACTCCACATGTGCTTTTATGTTTTATTGTGGATATACAAAATCCAATAGATGTCTGTATTGTAATATGAAATGATTCAGTTCTTCTTTTGAGCATATGATGTCAATGATCGTTACTAGTATAGTAATATCTAATTCAGAATAATATAGTGAACAATTAGTAAGCTTACGAAAGCATAATAAATTGATTCTAATATGTTATTTAGAATAAATTTACATTTTCGCATGTGACCGTTGAGCACTGCTGGTATTAAAACAGCATGACTTTATTGTTTGGGGTTATAGAGGACATCGAATCTGTTAATAACTCAGTAATAAAAATCTTACAAGAAACAATAACAAAACTGGTACCCAAACAAAAAATAATCCCGCATACAGAAAGATTACCACCAGAAATTGTAGACAGAATCAGATACAAAAGACATTTATCAAGGATATTCCATAGAGCTCCGAATGAATTTCTAAAAAATCAGATTAACAACCTCCAAAAAGAAATTAAATACTCCATTAATCAATTTAGAGAGCTTAAAAAAGAGAATTTCATTTCTGACCTTTCAGAAAATTTTAAAGATACACTGTAAAAAAAAACGCACTTTCTAACACTTTTAGGGCACTATT
>JAGDQP010006783.1:58559-70492 GCA_022664845.1 Lepisma saccharinum | reverse complement strand
TGTAATCGCTTGTTTCGATGATCACGGATTTTGTTTCCAACTCTGCTCGTTCTTTCTAAAGTTGTTCGGTCTTTTCTGCTTTTATTCAATGTTGTTTCCAACTTGGTTCTTTTAGTCGTTTGTTTTTATTAACAACTCTGACTTGCTCCTCATACATTTGTTTGGCAACTCTGATTTGCTATTTTCTGTTCATACGTTTGATTCGCAACTCTGTCTTTCACTTTTGTTTTCATCCATTTGGTTGGCAACTCTGATTTGCTCCTTTATTTTCATAACGAGCTAATACAAACAACCTCAAGCAACCTCTGCATCTTCCCCAACCTTTCCTGTGCTCACACGTAATAGCAATTTCCAGACACCATCTTCGATTGTGATATCAGTATTCTCCAAAATTTAGTCCACAATCTTATACTAGCATCTCAATCCTTCATTAAAATCACGTGATGCTCTCTGAACCTAGCTTGATATGCCCAACCTGTGGTGAAGTACGAATGAAATTACAACTCACATGAAAAGGGCTCAAAGAACCTGTCAGCTAGAAACAACAACAACTTGGTCATCTCAGTAAGGTCACGTGATAGTATCTCAAGCAACCTAATAGCAATATTTCCACACACCATCTTCGATCGTGATATCACTATTCCCCAAATTTAGTCCATCATCTTATACTATCATGTCTTACATCATCTCAATCCTTTACTAAGATCACATGTAATGACCTGGACTTTAACCTGCCATGTTACCATATTTTCATTGACCTGAACTTTTACCTACGGTGTTACCAAGTTTACCAAAAAATGGAGTGGGCTCAACTTTCCCCACAGGACCTGCCCGAAAACAACAAAAACTGTGTCCTTCCACGCTACTTATCTCATATGCAACAACACAGTCTATATATGTTCTAATCTTTATCATATGTCACTGATAAGAAATAACATGATCGGGGCTTTGACCTGCCATGTTGCCATATTTTCACTGACCTGGACTTTAACCTGCGGTGTTGCCAAGTTAAAACAACAACAAATGTGTGGTGATCTTCTACTTAGGGTTTTGAATTTTCAATTTTGTATGTATAGACTTTATATGATTAATTGTTTAACCTTGAGCTTCCTAATAACGTCTTTAGTAAACCAGGATAGATAATTTGGGACAGATTTTTTTTTTTTTTTTTTTTGCAAGGGTACACATTTGATAATTATTTCATAAATAATATCTTAAAGTTTACTAACTAAGTCATTAACATTATTATACTCTTTTAAGCATTTCCAATCAACTTCCAGTATAATTTAAGGTAGGTTTAATGTACTTCATGACGGTTCTTTTTGCGCTCTTAATTTAGTAAATGTTGTAGTGGTTATCTTGTTGATAGCTTTTAGTAAATCATAGAAAAACTGTCTCTTTATTCTTGCCCCCCCTCTGGAAACCACAAGATGGGAGCCCATGCCTACGAGACCTACTGGTTTTCTTACAATGTGCTCTGAATCAGCACTTACAAGTGCTTACGTGTTTCTACAGCTTTGCACGACTGTTGATGATCGCTTACGTTTTAATTCTATAGGATTATTGGTTTCCCCTTATCCATGAGCATCACTTAAAACTATTATTGCAGACCCCAAAATCATCACTCTAAATATTAGTCACTTTCGTCGGTACACAACAAAGAAATTATCAGCTAAAAATTCAAAACGACATTGATTTTTTTTAATTTTATTTCCAACAATGGCGGCATTCGTCAACATTCTGTACGTTAAATCTATGGAATCATTTTGGATAAATAGAATAAGTGTTTGCAGAAAATTAATGAAAATATTATCAAAAGTGTTCATCGTTACTTTGCTAAAATAAACGAAGCTTATCAACTGGTGTAGATGATGACTAACGTTCATATACTAACTTTACCAACAGGGGTTCTTGAATATATATTTGGATTTCTGACTTACAAAAGAGTTGGACAAATCCGTTTGGTATGCCAAAGATTTTCTGAAGTGTCTACTAATGTGCTTAAATATGGTTTCCTCAAACTCAAAGGGAAGATAAGTCGTCAACTGTTAATATTGAAAGACGAAATGCTTCCAGAACGGAACAAGTCACAAATTCAAAAACTATTCATTTTCTACCGGTACAATGTTCTTAAAATCGTCCATTATGAACTTCAAATCATTCAAGCTATTTGTTGGAGATATGTGGCCAATAAGGATTGTTGTTTCTTTCCTGGTAAACTTCTGGATGATGTACATGAAGTTTACATCATGGTGCAGAACACAGTATGTATTCGTGATGTGGAACCTGTGATTACATCTCGGCTGTATTTCAGAAGTGAAAAATTTATGGATTTCTTTGAAAAGGATATTGAACCTACAATTGAAAATATAGTTCCATTTGGTACAAAACTAGTTGACATTTTAAACTGTTGTGCCAGTAGCAACTTTGTATTGGGCACAATTAGTACAACCGCTAAAAACAAATGTCATGTCTTGGGTTATTATGAACTGCGTGATGTTAGCACGATAGATTCGATGCCCGACTCATTCAAAGTGAACCAATTAACTGGGCAAGATCGGAATTTGAGTCGTTATCTTAGGAATAATATTCACTGGAACAATTTATTCTTTCTTCTGAAGGAAATGTGGGACGTTGAAGGTTTGCACGAACGAGGACAATCAGTAGACAAGTTCCTGCTCAGAGAGTTTAATATCTTTAGCCAACTGGATAAACGAGTTGCTTGTTCCGGTGCTGAGACGTTCGAAACATATCGTAGGTAAGTTAGTATCATATACAAATCTTCACGATTTGTAGAATATTAAATTGTTTATTCAATTTTTTTTTACAATCCTAGTAGCTCAATGAATAACTTTAACCGTAGCAGATTCCATCTACATGTTCTCAGTGCTATCTATTTGTGAAAAGTGAAGTTAGATTTGATGAAACTTGGTTTCATACGACGTAGTCGCAGATTACTCTGTGCTATCCAATTGTAGAGATAGGTTTGGTGAAATTTAATTTTGCACGACGTAGTTCAGAGAACCTGTTTGGCAACATCTGTGAATGCCACCGCTCCGAAAAGAAATACATTAGAACTCTTGTAACTCTTGTCTGTTGGTTCAGCAATAAAAGTATGGGCAAGGTCTATGAAGCGGGTCCACCCTATGTACTACTGACTTCAGGTTAGGAAAGTTAGGTTAGGTAATGTCAGAAATATTAAAACTTCAGTTCTGTACACTCTTGCGAACAGTATTGTTATACTCATAGTGTTTAAAGAAACTTTGTTGCATTGACTATAGCTTGTGTAATACATTCTTTTCGCAACTGCAATATTGGGAAGCTATTAATAAGAGCTAAGTGTAGTATCACCCTAAGTCGGGATGGTTAGATAAGAGTGAATTCTTATTAACGTCCTAAAGGAGCTGGTGAGTTTCTATAAGGACGAGACCTACAGATTTTGGTAAAGTGGGCTTCGAATAACTCCGTTGGATGGACCCCACAGGGAATTAAACTAGTGACTATGCGTACAGAAAGCGAGCACACTAACCTCTCAGACACCCAGAGGTCAAGGTTAGATTAGATGAAGTTAGGTTAGTTTACTTTATATAAGCTATTAATAAATACACTAGCCTATACCAGAACTTCTGAAAAAGCATCTAAGCAGACTCCGGTAATCATAAAATGTCAAGTTTTTTTAAAATCAAATTAATTTTATGAACGAACATATATTAACCTTACTGTACTCCGTCTGCAAATCAATACAAGCTACAGAACTAGTAGTGGGCGCCATCTAACCAGTATTTATCAGCATGCATAAGAGTTTCATTTCTTGCACTGTTTCAAAAAGAAAAGAGTATTTCCAGACTTTCGAAACAACCACGCAATTAACGTCACATCCCATTAGATCCCTCAAAAGTAAATTTATGACAAAACTGTCTTCACCAATGTATTTTTGGTAAAATCTATATTGATATATACATTACCCCCTTCTCATTTAAAAAAAATGAGCGAGATTCAACATGGTCGACTTCAAGATGGCGGTCATAGCGAACTTACTCTCCAACTATTAGTGCATTCCACCCAGTCTTTATTAATGTGTATTCGTTTCCCATTTTTTAAGCGTGTCACAAATAAACGTGTCATTTTAGACTTAAATAACATTATTAGTACTTATTCTTTTGAATCTAATTTTTCTTCATTGCGTCCGTCTTTATGGACGAAGGCACTTTTTATCATACTTTCTCGAGGTTTCCTGATGTTTACTTATTAGAGAATATATAAAATGCTTCTTACTGGCACAACAGTTTGCCATCAGGTATCATCATAAATAAAATGGCAGCAAACTGGGGAACTTCTCCAGAGAGGTATCTTCCCTCAATTCTGTCAAGTCAGAAAATGTAATCCCTAACTTTTCTGTACGCTTTTTTACACCCTATCACATCTACAGGTAATCTTAGACTGGTCATAAACATGAGTCTTATTGTATCTATAGTATGCGGATCAACAAAGCAACATTTTTTAACGATAATATAAAAACGGATTATATAAACATGTCGAAGATTGAAAACCGTAAAGGAACAGACTTTAGTTCATCATTTCCAATGATTTCGAAAGTAACGTTTAAATTGAAGTTAGCGCTTTTTTAAACCTCGGCAGAGACACATTCTAAGGCCATCTTTCCACATACACGCCAGCGGCCTGCTTCGCTTACGATTTGTCTGAGTAGCCGATAGAAGCAGAGTCCAAGGATTTCAATGGGCTATTCGGAGCCAAATCGTAAACAAAGCACGCGTACATGAAATGGCGGCCCAAGTATTAACCAGCCAACTGTACATTGAATTGGCGTATTTAACGTCACTACTTATTCGTTGAAAGACTAAATAAATAAATAGACTACCGTGCTGTATATCTTGCTTTCATTACCTGTATCTACACAACTGATCTGACTGGTTTTAGCCGATAATGCTTTGTTTACATTATTAACATCTTACCATCGCTAACATTAACCAAAATCAATTTTAGTAATGTAAACGGTAGTTACCGTTAACGCTGGTTTCAAATTTAACTAGCGTCAACTTACGACGGTTATCTTGTAACGTTAATAAGAAACGGCTATCTAAACGCAAGTTAGTCATTAGGCACGGCTCACTTCGTGAGTTTATTTCTTTGTTTATCGAAATGCATAGTATCGTAGTGGTGCGTTTCACTCTTAAAGTATTAAAGAATGATGGCAGAACTAATCTACAAAATATTATAATACAATTAATTCATCAGTGTTCATTTTTTTTTAATTCTCTCCCGTGTAACAATCAGATTCTTTACTCTACGGAGACCTCTACCTGTTTCTTTACAGACAATGGTAGAACAAGCACAATAACCAAGTTAAATTCGGTAGTCTGAACGCAAGTTAGTTTTACCCGTAAATCTTACTATCGTAAAATGTTAGTAATCTAAACAAGGCATAAGAGCATAATGTGTAATTATGTGTAATATGTATTTATTATAAATTTTTTATGTTCTACATACAGGTTTATAGAGCCTCCACACCACAACATGGGGATCAAATTTAGATTAGATATGAACTGCCTTGTAGACGAAGCTCCATTGAAGTTGGACGGTGATGATGTAATCCTTCTCGAATCAAGAGACGAGACAACGCCATGTGGAGATGCAGATGACGATCCATTTAAGTTACTGAAAGCCTTGGAAGTATTTTGCGCGCCAACGTGTAGTACTGCAGCTGACCAAGCTATAAGAGATTACAAATTGAAGCTAGAAGTGACGATTAGAAGTCCCTTTATTCGTGACGGTAAATCAGAAGTTGTAATTTCGGTTGTACAAAGACCAACTGGAACAACAATTCGCAAACGTTTCATCAAAATTCAGAGATTGCACAACACAAGTTAAAACAGATCTTAAAACTGTTAAGCAAAACTATAATAAAAATGTTTCTTGAAAATAAACTCTTTTTGATGATCTTCAAACTAAAGTAGTTCTAGTAAAGATGAAATGGGCGTATTTCTAAAAAATCTTGATGTTGGAAAAAGAGGATTTACACCAAACAAAAACAGCAAAATGTTAACAGCTTGCAAATGTCTTAAGAGTTTTTGATAAATTTGTATGACAAATCGATTAAGAGTGTTGGTAGCAAAACGCTTTAAAACTAAATGATTTTCACAAAAATGTCTTCTGCAAATCGTGAGTAAATTGGGAAAATAAATCAATTGTTAATATATACATGTTAATAACAACAAAACATATATAATATACCAACAGGATTTGCAGTTAACACGTAGTACAAAACTACCACAACCTGTAGTATGGAGATGTATATAGATTGTAAGGTACTCAGCACTGCCTTGTGGTAGTATATTTGCTCAGCTGCTAATGCAGTACCTCTTACACTGTATAGGCGCTATATAATATTAAAAACTTCTTCTCAGGATTATCCATGGAATTTATAGCATTAGCAATGGAGAGAGTTCCCTGCATAACGTAAGCCAACCCATCCGGAACCACATCGGCGGGTTATACTTATTCCTTCCATCTGGAACCATATCGGCGAAAGTAGTCTAATCTAACTTAGAGGGTAAATGAAACATAGCACTAGGAAGCTTACCTCCAGAGAGGTCTTTGCTGTATGAGCCAAGGTCCAAGAATGAATAATCTTACATGCATTGCAGTCCTTATATTACCTCGGTCTGTGACGTGACATACGTATCACCCATTAATTTGTTTTATTATTTGCTTACATTGAAACTTCATTCAAACATTACAGAATTTTTTTTTTATAATTGTGCTATTTTACAGAATTATAACATTTATTAATTATACATGAATTATACATGCTTGAAACTACAATTTACAACAAGCAATATTATCTTAAGGCCCTGAAATATCTTTACATTGCACACGCATATAATCCATTTTACTTACCGCCTTTTCAGAATAATTTGTTTATGAGTTGTGAATCAACTGGGGTTTTACAACCGAGAATCTTTAAGTTACGCATGCTATTCAGTACATAAAATACATCATTTAACATTATTATTCAAATCTACTGCAAACTTAGATAGAAGATACATGCATATATGATAGAATTTCAACTTGTAACATGTAACCACCGGAACCACCAACTGACGTGTTAGGCCTTTACCGTATACGCGAGTGAGTGACTTTACAAGGTTTTAGTCCTTGTGCCCGACAAGTTGTTGGTATAAAATGGGAGGACCAGATGAAACTTTCAGCACTTGTACACTGGCATGTATAGAGCACGAAAATATGTGATAGACATTCCAAAAATGTAGCTATCCAAGATGGCGGCATTCAAAATGGCGGCCGACATTATTTATTAAAATCAACATATCTCAGCTGTGAGTTACCCGATTTCGATCATTCTTTCTTATATGAAAGATCATTTCTTTGGCTACAATTTTATTTATGAGCAATATTTTCATAAATCTAATAGGTTTTCAGTTAAATGTAAAAATATTTCACTTGAGCTTAAAATATTGTCTTATTTAATATTTTACTTTGAAATGACTGGTTTTAGAGAAACATGTGTCCTTACATAAAATATAGCTTGTAACTCAGACTTTAATTTAAAAGACAGTTCAGTTAAATCTGTCAAGTATAACTCGAGATACGGACAATTATTTGAAAATCTCTGCAATACGAGGTAACATTATGGAGGCACTAATGCGTGAAGAAGCTACATGATGTTTTGGTACAAAATGGGGGAACAAATGAAACTTTTAGTTCTTGAACCCTTGTCTATGAAGAGCACGATTACGCGTTATAGACATCAGAAAACGGTACTTATTCAAAATGGTGGCTAGCGCCAATTTTTCAATGTTACATATATCGGCATCGCATTACGAGATTTCGATGGTTCCTTTTTTTTAAATGAAAGATCTTTTCTTCGACTTCAATTTTAATTAAAAGCAACATTTTTGTTTTAATACATTTGTTGTTAAATTTTAAAATGATCATTTTAACCTAAATTATTTTATTTAATGTTTACTTAAGTATATTTAGTTTTAGATTTTTAAGTGAAAATTAAAAAACAAATAAAAAATGTTTATTCACAGTTATTTTCTTATTTAAAAAGGTCTTAATAGGAAACGATATTTTTCAGATAAATATGCTTAAAAAGAAGGTGTTGGGCCGCGGTGGGTCAATACTTTAGCGCTCACCTCTGATTCAAGGGGTGGTCGGTTTGACCCCTCCTCCTGCTATATGGACTTTGTGGTGGACAAACACCGTGTGTGTGGCTTTTCTCGGGGTTCTCCCATTTCCTCCCAGTTTCTTTATTCCACCAATTCATATAATCCATCCGGCCTGAGCCAAATTTACCTAAAAGTCTTAAAATTAAATTCAAATTAAAAAAGAATCCTACTTCCAATATATATACTTTTATTTGAAGAAAATGGCAATAATATCCGATAATTTGGACCTAAGAAATCACTACTAATAAAAATTGTGGTTTTCTGTTGTTCTGTATAAACAAGTAAATGCATTGTGAAAGGTGTTAGGAACTAACCCGAAAGTACTTGATATTAGCCAGAGTGCCTCAGAAATGTATTAAGAAGTAGCATCAGCTGTAATAAGGTTTCTTGTGACATGTATTCCAACAAAATAAAAATTGCAAGTACCAATAAACTGCGATAAAATGATTTACATCCAAAGGCGGGTGAAGTCGATAGTTGCTAACTACCATCGTGCAAGGATACATTGGAACGCGCAAATTTCCAGATAGGGATTTAGATACGAAGACTTGGAAAATACTCTTAATTATACCAGAAGCTGAAGGACATGAATGAAGAAAGGATAGCGAAGGAAAAGTTATGCATCAATTGGATCGCCGGAACATCTGCATCAGAAACTGTTGTACCTGCCGTTCTGCGCTGCATTTGTTACAGAAATATGCTCTGGTTCAGATTATCGGTTAGCGTATTATTGCTCTTTTCTTCAAATAAAAGCAGTGTCTTTTGAAAAAGCATTTATTTATCTAAAATTAGTAGTTTTCTAACACAAATTAAAATAGAAAAATATTATGCATAAAATTTTGTGTTTCCTCCTTTTTTGAAAAGAAATTTTCCCCTAAACCTAAAATCTGCCTCAGTAAAATATTAAATCAAAAATGATTTCGATTAAAATTCACATTTTTAAATTTAACTGAAAAACTATTAGATTTATGAAAATATTGCTCATGATTGAAATTGAAGTCAAAGAAATGGCCTTTCATTTAAAAAAAAGAACCATCGAAATCTGATAACGCGATGCTGATATATGTAACATTGAAAATTGGCGGTAGACACCATTTTGAATGGTCACCATCTTTCATAGTTATATATTTGGAAGGTCTATCACGTATTTTCGTGCTCTTTACATACCAGTGTACAAGTGCTGAAAGTATAATTTGTTCCCCCATTCTATTCTGAAATATCATGGATCTTCTACACGCATTTGTGCCTCCATAATGTTACCTCGTATTGCAGAAATTTTCAAGCATTTGTCCATATCTCGGGTTATACTCGTCGAATTTAATCGATCTTTCTTTTAAATAAAAGCCTGAGTTACAAGCTATAATGTAAGGACATAGGTTTCTCTAAAACCAGCCGTTTCAAATTAAAATATTAAATAAGAAAATATTTTAGGCTAAAATGAAGTTTTTTTGTTTTTTTTTACAGTTAACTGAAAAATTATTAGATTTATGAAAATATTGCTCATAAATAAAATTGTAGCCAATGAAATTATCTTTCATTTAAAAAAAAGAGTAATCGAAATCGGATAGCTCAGAGCCCAGATATGTTGCATTTTAATAAATAGCGCCGGCCGCCATTTTGAATGGCCGCCATCTTGGATTGCTACATTTTTTGAATGTCTATCACATATTTTCGTGCTCTATACATGCCAGTGTACAAGTGCTGAAAGTTTCATCTGGTCCTCTCATTTTATACCAAAACATCGGTTCTAGGTTTCTGGCACAAGGACTATTTACCCAATATCTCCAATCTGTGGTGGCTGGTCATATTTCTCCAAAACGGCCGATAATAGGATGCCATTAATCAACCATATGCTGCACTCTGTTTCTGGGAGTGTTTATTCAAGGACTTAGTTTAAACACTAAATAGTCCTGACTATCGCCTTTGTACTGACCATTGTTATAGAATCTTCATATCAACATTTTCCTGTACTGTAATCATCGCTAGTGATATTATTTCAAGCACTATTGGTCACCTTCCTTGTGATAGGTGACTTAAATACTACCTTCCCACCAGATGTACCTTCATACTGCTATTCAGTATTCTTGGATCCAAACCACCTCCAGAGTGATCAGAAAGTTTCTGCTATTTGTCATGTAAGTAAACTTAAGGATAAAAAATAAAACCTTGAGGGGTCAGTGGGAACCTGGTCAGCCTGGTACTCTGTGTCCTTAGCATTCTTACTTGAAATGTTCACGGCTTGTTTATATTTAAATTAACCCACTACTACCCTTACGGTTTTATTTGGAATTCTCACCTACTTATTTAACAACTAACTGTGCTTATAGCGAGGAAACAACGTAACCATAAGCTGTGATTAGAAACTTCCTTAAGCCTGTTAAGTAAGGTAGTTCAGCCAAATAACGCCACTGAGCCCTTTAACGCCACCCCGGGTATTTTGGAAACGAGAACAGGTGACAGGAATTCACAAGTACGAATATGTAGGCAGGTGCCCTCTAGCAAGACTGCCAGAAAATAACTGTGCTCATGATCGTATACACCGCCATGGCCCACACTTGGTGTTATGGTCACGACAAAGAAGGTCGTTGTTAAATCAGTTCCTGAGTTTCATATCGATTGTGAGTCATAATCGCTGAATGTCATACTTAAGAGTCGAATGTCTTGTTGTTCCGCAAGCACAAGAAGCTACCGAAAGTTTGTAATATGTAAGAAAATGAAGTAGTAATAATATAATCGTCTGTGGTGTACCACAATAACGTCACAGTGAATATCTTAATAACAGCACAATATATATCTTTGTAATTTACACATTTATATCAAGTTTTTGTATTTTCTAGATTAAATAAGATAGACGTTAGACGAAGACGCCTTCATGGACTCTGTGGCTTAGCTCCCTATTTTACTGAATGCCCGAATTCTCCCACTTCTTGCTTCTACACTGGAACATACACAGTCACATGAGACTAATGGATGGCATAACAAATTATGTACCATCTAGTTAATTTTTGAGGAGATAAAAATATGGACTTCTTGCACATATTAGAATACGGAAAAATGAAGCCAGAAATGAATTATGATACTAAACAGGTGTTTTTTGTTGTTGTTTTTAAATGTGGCTCTCTTGCATTAGGATTTGTGTGCTTAAAAGGAGACTACGCTGAATAAAATGGCATTTTAGTCCCAAGAGCATCTCGTTTCTTCCGTAGGCCGGAAACTTTTCGAACAATCATCTATGTAAGTGTTAAAATTTCAAAACTTGGCATTAGCATAAATTATTATTGCTCTCATCTGCAGCTATAGTGTCGCAAATGACACCACCTGAGTAAAGTAAGTCTCACAGTTAAGAGATGATTCAGAAGTGTCGGAAATTACAATGTACGATTGGAATTTTTGGTAGTGTTGCATCGGACGGTGTCACCAAGAGCAAGTATTAAATTTGAAAGTACAAGAAAAAAATGATGGTAAATAACTTCATCTTGCTCAACTTTGTAAGTACAGTAAATCTTCGGTCTTTCCTCTTTTAATGATGTCTGCGTTCTAAAATTTATGCTACCTACGTACAGACAAAAGTGATCGTTTTATGGGGCATGAGAAAACTTTTGTAGGCATTACATAATAAGACCTGATTCTTTAATGTTTCTTTACATATGTGTGTGTGTGGAATAGAATAAGCTATAAATTCTCCTCCACGCCATGACACAGAGCGAAGGTGAACTTAACTAA
>JAGDQP010006783.1:17041-48066 GCA_022664845.1 Lepisma saccharinum | reverse complement strand
TGCTGTGTACGGAGAAGGTACTTTATCAAAATCTACTGCGCGGAAATGGTTCGATCGCTTTCGTTCTGGTAATATTGATGTGAACGATGAGCCACGCTCTGGTCGTCCAATCACTGAAAAAGCTGATGAAATTCTTGAAAAGGTCCAGCAAGATAAACATATCAGCAGTGTCGATATTGGTATGGAGCTAGGCATTGACCACAAAACTGTGTTGAACCATTTACACAAAGCTGGCTACAAAAAGAAGCTCGATGTATGGGTTCAGCATGAGTTGAGAGAGAAAAACATGATAGACCGAATGAACATTTGCGATGCGCTGCTGAAACGCTATGAAAACGAGCCATTTCTGAAACGCGTCATAACCAGTGATGAAAAATGGATCACGTACGACAATAGGAAGCGTAAAAGATCGTGGAGTAGGGATGATGAGCCGTCACAAGCGTTCGCGAAGCCCGGATTGACGCCGAACAAGGTGATGCTGTGTGTGTGGTGAGACTGGAAGGGAATGGTCCACCATGAGCTACTTCTAGTAGGTCAGACGATTAATTCTCAACTCTACTGTGAACAACTAGAGAGATTACGCCAGGCAATTGAAAGAATTGAACAATAGGAAAGCTGTCCTGACAACGCGCGAACACATACTTCATTGATGACTCATCAAAATTGCGCGAACTTGGTTGGGAAGTTTTGATGCATCCACCGTATAGTCCAGACATAGCACCCTCGGACTATCACTTGTTCCGATCTCTGCATAACTCTCTCAATGGAATTAAGCTGGTTTCACAAGAAGTCTGTGAAAACCACTTGATTCAGTTTTTCAACCAGAAACCACAGAAGTTCTTCACTGATGGCATCATGGCTCTACCCGCAAAATGGCGAAACATTGTCGATAATAATGGAGCATATTTGGTTTAAATAAATTCATTTGCATCCTAAAAGAAAACCAGTTGAAATTTACTGAAAAAAAAAGCCACGAACTTTTTTCCAGACCCAATATTATGATGATGAGTGTTCAGTACAAACATTTCAAATCCCCAATTCTTTCAATTTAAACAGTTGTGACTGCTTTTTGCCCAATATGACTCATCTTGCCTGCGTGCCACGGTGGGCAATATTGGGCACTATTGGCCTTTTTCCTTTTTCTGGCGCCTGCTAGTTACACAATGCAATGCATTGCGTTACACACATTTTATGTTCACGTATGCCCACATAGATACACTATCCATGCATTATACTGTTTAGGTTTTCAACAAAAGATACTGAAACGAAACATTACTTGCCTTGCTAAAATAACAGCAAAATATTTTCTTGCTCAATATGCCACTTCAACTGAAGCTGCTGCCGCTCATGCCACTCACAAACAACTGAGTCACGCAAAAATGCTTTCACTTGTCATGAGAATATAGTTTACAGTAACATCTAGTAGAACCAACGGAAAGCTGCAGAGATCTGGGGGTGGGCCATATTGGGGATCCGGGCCGTAATAAGTACACTTACCTTACATTATGAATTCTGGGTGAAATTTCTAGCTTTTCCATGTGAATAGTTCTATATATTGGACCATCGTGTGTCTTTATTCTCATTGCATTCAAAGAAGACTATGAAAGCCCAGTAGTTAGACAATAGGGTGGGCCGAAAATTGTTCTCAGATATTTGACTTCGAGTTGTCATCAAAAGTTGTGCATTGGTACCAAATAAAGCCATGCCAAATATGGCCGTCCGAAAAAAATATTTATCCGGGTCCCTGGATACCTAAAGGTCTTTTTTTTCTTCTTTTTTTTTGCAAAATAAGGAATAAAAATATACCAGTTTCCACATTTTGGGGTTCGAGTAGTTAGGGAAAGTTGTACAGCATGTCAAATGTCCGTCAAGCGTTTTTGGCCGTTTTCAAACTAAAATTTTCGCGGGTTCTGGGGCCCGGCTAGATATTTATCGATCTGGCTGTGTTTCGGCGAACAAACATAACGTAACATTCTACAACTTTTGCACGCTACTCAAACTCAAATTTAAGGGGGAAAAATCGGCCGTTTTGGGGCCTCTCCGAGAAAAAAATGTTAAACAGGTGTGTTTGAGTACCGTACAAAAGTTATAGAATGTTATGTTTTGTTTGTTCCCCGAAACACAGCCAGATCAAAGAATATCTCGCCGGAGCCCGCGAAAATTTTAGTTTGAAAACGGCCAAGAAACATGGCAAAATACAACATGGCAAAATTTCGTACCAATGTACAACTTTTCATAACTACTCGAACCCCAAAATGTGGAAACTGGTATAATATTTTTATTCCTTGTTTTGCGAAAAAAAAACAATTGGGCCTTTTAGGGGTCCAGGGGCCTGATTAAATATTGTTTTAGGACGCCATATTTGGCATATCTTTATTTGGTACCAATGCACAACTTTTGATGACAACTCGAACCCCAATATCTGAGGGTGGAAAAATCGGCCCACCGTATTAGACAACCCAAATTACTTCTACTTATCGTGAAGTTGCTCTGTCTCTCCATCTCTCCTACTCTCCCGTGGAGTAAAAATTACCAAATAATGTTCGCACAGATTTTTTTTTTTTAGATATACGAAAATTAGCATAAATGTAATGGAAGGGACAAGCGGGATGAAAGGGGAAAGATGCAGGGAAAAAATTAAACAAACGCAAGTAGCTATGTTAGAGTGATAGGTGTCAATAACGGACCAAATGAAAGATTATATATAAAGGAGCGAGGGGAGGAGAGAGAGAAAATAGATATTTAATGAAGAAATGATAGTGGTGGTGGCTTGGTGTCTGGTTATTGGTTTAGTCCTAGTAAGAGAGGTATCAATCTCTTTCAGAGGACACAAAACATTGACTGTTATCATTTCCTCTCAGTCCATCAACTTAATTAAAGACACATTTCTTCTTTTTATGAGAACAAGAAAATCTGCTTCGCTCAAAGTCATAATCTTAAGGTTGAATTTCATTTTTATATTTCGACACGTTTAGTGCGTTTTATAAGCGTTGATATTTTAATTAAGATATTAATAATCGTTGTCCGTTGTTGTTGTTTTTTTTTATCTAACTTTTTCCAGAGCTTTTCCCTATCGCACAAGATAAATGCCTGGGTGGTACCTTCAAACTAGAACCTAGCAGATTTCCATCCCACATCCTTCCCCTACCCTACCTAGGCAGGAGACAAAGTTACCTGAAGGCCCATAAATAAATTCCAATTCTGATTTCAACACGCCAAATCATGATTCGACAAAAGAAACCAGACGATCTGGGTTCTCGTACTCGCTGAGTTCAGAATTGGGGAGATGGCTCAAATTCATTGTCTTCCTATGAGAGGTGTTCGCAAATTTGAAGTTATTTCCTGGTAGAATTAGTAACTTGCCATTCCGGATTTCAAAACTTACCGCATTCCTAGAATTCCTAAATTCCAGTAATCCAAAATTTCGACATTGCAGAACTCCGATTTTCCGACAGTTCTACAATTCCGACTGTGGGAGAACCTATTAATATTGAACAGAGGTACGGTATGGTAGGACAATTGGAGAAATTGAACAGTTGGATTTCGAAAAGCGAAACGAACAAGGGAAGCTTGTAAGTTGTTAAGGACAATAGGACATAAAGAAAGGTAAGGGAAGTTTCCGTAGCATTTGTAGATTTGGAAAAGGCATTCGACCATATCAACTAGAAAATGCTAGGTAGGTAGGTGTGGAAAGATTGAAAAATTATAAAGAAATTATATTTAAATAAGATGATAAGGGTTAAAGTTCACGACGAATAGCAATTAATAGAGCAATAAGACAGGATTTCGTCCACTTTATCTACAGCCTTATTAAAAAATTAATAACAATAGAACAGTAAAATACAATTCAAATCCCTTAAAAACATTTAAAGTTGAGGTGGGGTGCTCGAGAATTTGGAGGGGTGACACTTCCCATTGGTAGTGTTCTGATAGAATTCTTGCACGTAAAGCTCGGTTGCAGCTCCATTGCCATCGTTTTGATAATACCTCTCACTTGCTGTTTCGTTGTTAGTCGGTGGACCATTTTGCTTCAGGAATCTGGAACAGAAAGCCAATACGTCAGTGACAATTATACAAAACCACTTCAACAATTACACAATAGACTAATACATAACAATTGAATACTCCAATGTTAAAAGGAGGAAAGTCAACCAATCTTCGTTTTCTCCTTGAATCTAGACAAGAGAGCATGTTTCATCAAACTATGCTAAAATAAACTATAAATAACATTTCGATTATAGTATATCAAAACAGTCAGATTTTAAATTTAGCGATTGTTTCAATAGGGGCAAAATCACCCCCTATTGCCGTTTAAAATTTTGAAGTTTCCCCCCCGTAGAGATATTCCCGAGACGCCCCTGATTTCAGAAGCATTACCACGTGATTCGGCACATGTACTTTGGTATTAACATTTTTTGTTTCAAAGATTTCTGTGCACTAGGAGCTGAGTTAGCCCTGTTACGGATTTCGTGAATCACCCTGTATAAAATAACATTAATGTTATAATGTTGCTTAATAATAAGTCGTACTTCCTTACTTAACCACAACATAACATGAGGAATATTTGTAAAAGATAATTTTATATACGTATGTATGTTTCAGAAAACATAATTATGAGTAATACAAGTGTTGAGCGGAGAGGTGGTTGAAATCCCTCAGAAAATATGCCTGAAAGGAACACTGATTCCAGCTTTTAATTAATATTTATAAAATGTCAACAATATGCACTTTACATGCCTCTGGTTCAAAAAAGGGCGTTACTTTCTTTTAACAACGTGAAAACATATAATAAAGATTTTAATTCCTGCAGAGAATGGTAAAGAGACGAGACTGAAATTGTACAACCTAGTGAGAATGTACTTCATATTTAGAATGTAACTATAGTACATATTTTGGTGAGTAGATGTCATCGTTATTCGTAAAATAAATATTTTTTTAAAAATGTAATTAATTTAAAGAAAGAACTAAGTATTTTCCACAAAAGTTTGGTAAATTAACATAAGTTTACATTACAGAGATAGTTTTGTTTATCTCAGCATACATTTGACAAAAGCATCTTCGCTTTAAAGCATTCTCGGCATCTAAGTATCCACAGAAACTATATAAATGAAGATATTTTATGTAGTACTGTAGTCAAAAAGTGATTTTCAAAATTGTAAAAGAACTTGTGGCGAGAAAATGGGAATTGGTGGTACGTTGAATGTTACTATTGTCAGTCCCAGCGTTCTAAATTAATAAATTACAATTTAAACACAAGGTGATTCAATATATGTAAAAACTGGAAATAGTGTAACTCTATTTTTCTTCTGCACGTACTTACGAATATCGAAAGTTTATCTACAAATGTTCAATATGTCCTTCACAAGCATCACGGGCTGCGTTGGAAAGCACCTTGGATTCTCGCGACATTTTCTTCGGACGCACGCGTTCTAACAAAACGTAAATTTGTCCAGGGCCCGCAGGGCCACCTAGACAGGACTTTCAGCCCAATGGCTACTATCGTCCTTTGATATAGTAAATATAGTTTGGTTTGTTTTAAATGATAGTTGGATGAATGGACACTGCAGCAGGACACAAATCCCACACCAAGCAAACATTTTGAAGAAGTTATCTCAGTAGGTTTTCAACTTTTAAATGGTCTGAACTGGAAGTGGACAATACTAAATTTTAAAATTGGTCTAAAGTGTGGACAAATTCCCACAAGTACCTAAATCTCACCTCTTGTCCTTTATACTATTTATTTATTTATATCTCGTTATCTTGTTTCTTTTGAGCAATATTTTGACAGGGTTAATTAAGTGTGTTTACAGCATTGAAATGGGCCAAACTGGAAGTGGACAAATATGATTTGAATTAGTCTGAATTGAAAGTGAATAAATTCCTGAAATTAAACTATTTATTTGTTAAATATTTTAAATCTTGTCTATTTTGTATGTCTTTAGTATGTATGGGAAATTAGGGGGCATAGGAATCATTATTTGTGTAATTATTGGCATTAATTTAGTGAAATCCGTCGTTGATGTTAATTTCAATGTGGGCATCTTTTCCTGTTTTCTCATGCTCTGTCGTTGCATCCGTTTTAACGAAGTGTATGTCTCTTAGTTAATAATTCTTTTCGCTTCTCTCGTTCCGTTGTAATTGATTTATTTGGTGTGTAATATCAGTTCCTGTAGTGTGATACGATGTCTCAATATTTTAATGTCTATGTCAAACTGTAAATTTAATTGTGCAAATTTCTTAGTTAAAGAGGACGTTATGTATTTGATCTTTCTCTCTTGTAGGTATTCATCTATATGTTTAATTGGTACATCCCTGTATAAAGCTTGAGTCTCTTGCTTCCACATCCTTCTGGAAATCCTTAGCCAGTACCTTTCATATTTGTATATTAAATCAGTGTTTATGCCAGAATGAAACAGCTCGTGTCCGTACACCATCATGGGCCTCAAAATAGCCAGATAGATCCTAATTTTGATCTTCATAGGTAAATCAGCTAATAAAATAGATTTGAGCAGAGAAAAAACCTGAAGTCCCTTTTTTCGTCTTATACTAATGTGCTTTTTAAAATTTAGTCTTTGATCCAAAGTACAACCCAAATAAATTGCCGAATTGCTAGGTTTAATTTTGACTTTGTTTATTGTAATAGATATTTCTTCCTTATCTTTCTTTGTTCCCCTCTCCCCCGGATAGAAAATTACGAATTGTGTTTTGTTTTCGTTTAAAATAAGTTTCCACCTTCTACACCATTGCGTAAATTTGTTGGCAGCCTTTTGTAAATTACTGCTTGCTCTAAGCACCGTCTTGGCAGAAGTCCAATACGCGGTATCGTCTGCAAATAATCCAAGTTGTATTCGGTTATTTGCAGGCAGAGGTGTATCGTTCACATAAATGGAGTAAAGTATAGGACTTAGAGCCGCCCCCTGTGGAACCCCTCTTTCGATATTTATGTCCTTCCAGGACTCTTGTCTTTACATAAACAACCCGTATCGATGAACGGTCTGCGATTATTCCATTCATTAGTGGGGGATCGATTTGGTAATTCAAATGGAACTGTAAGTGTAATCATTGAAATACACTTCACAAACTGCCGTCTGCTGCTGACTCACCATTTTCATTCGTAGTGGGGTCGTTAGTAGAGTACTTTAAATGTTCGAATCCGGAAAAGATTCATACAAGCAACAAACTTTGCAGAAAGTTCCCTTATGATGTCCTAATCAATATACTAAAAGTCCCCGGGAATCCATGATGTACTCTGGCCGCCATCTTGGAAAAATAGCGGATTTTTTAAATGTTTACAAAATACGCCATAACTTTATTACTAATTGACGTATTGTCATGAAACTTCCACTAAATCCAAAAAGCGAAGTAAATAAAGAATCTGACAAAAATAGCTTTATTCGTATAATTTGTTTTAATAAATGAAAAATAATTGAATAATTATATGTTTGGATCGTACGCAAACTTATTTTGCAAAATAGCTCTAATAATGTGCAAAATGCGCGGATTCATTACATAAAATAAAATTAAGTAGAAAATTGTTCTTTCATTTTGCACAACTTTGGTTTCAATATGACAAACTATAAGGAAGATATGGGGTTCTTTCTCTAAAAATAAATAAATATTACTTTGCGGGTTGCATAACCTCATACGAAAACTTGAGTTATTAAAAGTTATTATAATACCCATTCCTGAGGAAGTTGTTGGACTCCCACCAGGCGCCTCCCCAGGTGGCGGATAGGGGAATGCCTATCAGATATAATGGGTACCGGATTGACGGGGTGGACCAAAACCAACACCGCTGCCTTGCGGTTTAGTAGAGGGATCTAAGAAGGCTAAGGGAAGATGACCCTGACAGAAAACTCCCGGTCCTCCAGGTTGGGGGTTGAGCGTAGGGCCAACAACCCTATCTCGTAAAAAAAGAAAGAAGTTCAGAAACCGATACAGAAGCCTCGGAAGGACGGAATGAAAGATGACGGAAAGGACAAGAAGAAGGATCAAGAGATGGTACTTGCAACTTGGAATATACGTACACTACTAACATCAGGGAAGATGCAACAAATAGGAGAAGAAATATGCAAAAATGGTGTTGATATTGCAGCAGTTCAAGAGATAAGGTGGCAAGCAAAAGGAAAAATACAGAAACCGGAATATACTTTATTTTATAGCGGATCGGAAGAGAGGACAGAATTGCACGGAACCGGATTCTTCGTGACTAAAAAGATGACAGATAGAATACTACAATTTGAGCCCATAGATGAAAGAATATGCAAAATAAGATTAAAAGGTAAGTTCAGAAATGTCACAATTATAAACGTATATGCACCAACGGAGGACAAAGAACAAGCAGTGAAAGAAGAATTTTACGAGAAGTTAGAGAAGACATACAACACCATACCAAGACATGACATGGTACTAATAGCAGGCGACTGCAACGCAAAAATTGGAACGGAGGAATGTATGGAAAAGATAGCAGGAAGATATACGTTACATCAAGAGAGCAATGAAAAATGGATTCATGCTAGGACAGTTTGCGGAAAGAAACAACATGGTAATCAGAAGCACACAATTCGCTCACAAGAGGATCCATCTCGGAACATGGAAGTCACCAGACGACCATACAGTAAACCAGATAGACCATATACTAGTAAGCAAAAGACATTGCACTTCAGTAATAGACTCAAGGAGCTATAGAGGACCGAATGGAGACAGTGATCATTACATGGTGAAAGCAAAGATTAGAGAAAAACTAAGCAAGGTACAACAAGTAAAAGGACAAAGGAGACGTAAGTGGCATCTAGAGAAATTCAAAAATGAAGAAATCAGGATGAGGTACAGGGAGAGAATGGACGAAATACTGGAACAGCAGGAAAGAAATCGAATAACAACGGAAATAAATAACATAGATGACAAGTGGGGAGAAATAGAAAAGCTCATAAGAACAACAGCAGAAGAAGTAATAGGAAAGATGCAGAAGAAAAACTACAATGATTGGTTTGATGATGAATGCCGCAAAACAATAAAGGAAAAGAATGAAGCAAGGCTAAAGGCAATACAAAGGGATACAAGAGGGAATTGGGAAAGGTACAGAAAGCTAAAGAGAGAAGCGAACAGAATATGCTGGAAAAGGAAGAAAGACAAAATGGTACAAGAGATAGAAGAAATAGAAAGTTTATGCAAGAAGAATGAAACGAGAAGACTTTACGCAGCAATATACAAAATGAGCAAAGGACATCAACCAAAAACATATGGATGCAAAGATAGGAACGGAGTGTTGATGGGAAATGAAGAAGATGTAACGAAGAGATGGACAGAATACTTTAAGGAGCAACTACAGGTAGAAGAAGAACCGGTAACCAAGGAACAAGAACAATTTCATGAAATACAAACAAATATAGACTCAGACATCGAAGAGAGAGGACACATAACAGATGAACCAAGCATGAAAGAGATGACAGAAGCAGTAAAAAAACAGAAAAACTATAGATCACCACGAGAGGACGAGATCACAGGAGAGATGATAAAATATGCGAGTGGAAGGTGCACAGATGAAATATATAAATTAATCAAAGGGATATGGAAAGAAGAAAAAATGCCAACAAACTGGAATACGGGAATCATATGTCCTTTACATGAAAAAGGAGATAGAACAGACTGTAACAATTACAGAGGAATAACGCTGTTAAACACCACATATAAAGTTCTAACAAACATACTGCAGAGGAGAATAGAACAGATAACAGAACAAGAAATAGGAGAATACCAGTGCGGTTTTCGGAAAGGAAGAAGCACAACAGACCAACTATTCGCAATACAACAGACGATAGAGAAAAGCTATGAACATGGAACAGAATTGCATATACTATTCATAGACTACAGGAAAGCATTTGACAGTGTAAACAGAAGGAAACTAATAACCTGCCTAGAGAAAATAGGACTACCAAAGAAACTAAGAAACCTAGTAGCAATGACAATAAATGAAACACGAGCCAAAGGGCAGATAGAAAATCAGACAGGACAAGAATTCCAATACAACTGCGGTGTCAAACAAGGAGATGCCCTATCTACAATACTATTTAACATAGTCCTCCATAGAACAGTAAAGGAAATTGACAAACGAGGAACCATATTTACAAGATTAAATCAAATATTTGCATATGCAGATGATTTGACAATCATAGCCAGGACCGAAAACGAACTGAAAAGCACATATCTGAAATTAGAAGCAGAAGCGAATTCATTAGGACTGTACATAAACACAGATAAAACAAAATATATGCACATAGCAACAAATGAAGGAAAAAAGAAACACGAAATTAAAATTGGAGAAAAAATATTCAAGAGAGTGAACAGATTCCGATACCTGGGCTTATTACTAGATGATAAAAGTAACATATCCGAAACAATAAAAGATAGAGTACAAGCAGGAGATAAAGCGTATTATGCGAACCAAAAGCTACTAAAAAGCAGAAGCATAACAAGGAGAACTAAATTACAGATTTACAGGACATTAATCAGGCCAGTCGTCACGTATGGTTCCGAGATTTGGACGCTAAAGAAAGAAGACACAAATAGGCTACGCAGATTTGAAAGGAAATGTTGGAATGGATTTTAGAGCTTTTAATTTAGATTGAACGTTCTATGGCATTTCGTAATCTATGACTGATGAATGGATAAGATCTTACGTTCTAAATATTTCTTATTCTATGGATTGACGTCACGACATATAATCTTTCAGTATTTTTACGAGACTACTTGTATATTCGAAGGATTGAATTAAATAAGTAAAATCGACGATCAGCTGTTTTAGAAAAATGGTGTAGAATTGAAGATTTCTATGGTTGTGCGTAATTCCGAAAGTTATGTTTAATATTGAATTTAAATCGTGAGAATTGAAATTATGTTGGTGTTCTACATTGTACGGTAGGATTGCTAAGATTTATACAAATATACAAATATCTACAGAAAGGTAAACCAGCAAGTGCTATTTTTATGAACTTCTATTTATTTCATGCTTAATGGGTAGCCTATACTAACAATGTAAATAAAGTTACGTTTTCGATTGTGTGCTACGAATAATTTACTAATGTGACTTGAAGAGTAATACTTACTTAGGCTTGTGCATGTCGAAAATGTTTATGTACTGATTTAGAACTATACTTAACGCAGCCTAATCTTTCCTGTATACTATTAAAGAAAGCTAATCTTTGGAATGAGTTATTTATCAGCATGGAAACTAACCTAATTGAAGTACGTTCGGAATGGGTTTCTGTACTAACAGCAGGATGTTTTATTAATAGTAGCTTTTGTATCTAAAGGCATGTTATAGTGTGTAGTACTATGGTAAATGCGGTTACTGTTGTTATATGGAAACATTGCACGGATTTGTGTATTGAGTAATTAAATGTCATTTCCTACTGAAAGTGATTTCAAATTGTCCTGGTTAGCTAATCTTACGACACTTTTATGATCTTTCTATTTCGGCCGCTTACGTTCATTAGCAGTTCTCCAGATTAGCTACTTAGCTGCAAAAATATAGGGGACAGGAAAATAATTCGGAAGATATATGGACCAATAAAAGAAGGTGAACAATGGAGAATATTGAATAATGAAGAGATAAATACCATAATGGAAGGAAAAGACGTAGTTAGATTTGTCAAATCAAGAAGAATTAGCTGGGTGGGTCATGTATTAAGGATGGAGGGGAAAAGAATGCCAAGAAGAATGTTAGAAGAAAGAGTATATTCAAACAAGAAAAGAGGGCGACCGAAGATAAGGTGGATGGACCAAGTACAGGAGGATCTAAAGGCGATGCAGATAAGAAATTGGAAGAAGACAGCAATGAATAGAATGGAATGGAGGCGAATAGTATCGGAGGCCAAAGCACATCCAGTGCTGTAGCGCCATGTGGTAAGGTAAGGTATAATACCCATTATAATTAAAACATATTAATGAAAGTTTCATTAATCTTATCAGAAATACACAAGAAAACTTAAATTAAACTTTGTAGCTTGTTATATTACGAAAATTATAGTTTCACCACATTACAAGCATTTTGTAAAAAAGTTCGAAATACGTATTAAATTTATTATAAAAAATGATCACCATGAAGTACACTGCAATCCTTAAACTAAGTTAGAAATGTCACAACATTTGCTTTTTTTTCTGATTTGTATTGAATGTACTTATTTAGATGTTGTTCTATCCTTATGTACTGTATTGTCTTAGGCAATTGGGATAAAAATGCTTATTATGTTTAGTTTTCTTTTTACAGGGTGAAGAGTAACTAAAATGCCACAGTTTCAATGACAGTTTGTGATGTTCTTGTTGTTTTACTACAAAGACGAATTGCGTGAAGTATGTGGGCCCTGTAGTAGTCATATGTGTATGTGGATTGAGAGTTATTTAAGCAACAACATTTTATTCGCTTAAAAGTTCGATACAGTGAAAATATCTTCTGTGTTTACCTTAATGTTATTAAATTGTAGTAAGAAGCCTCAAAATGGTCGAAGAAAACATTCATATTTTATGTGATGAATGACTTGATAAGGTTGTAACTGTAAAAGTAGGGATGAATGGTATTCATACGTTACTTGAAGCTATATGAAATTGTGCAAAATTGAGACATAGATTTGTAGCTCATGTTCAATGTAGGAAGGAATACACAAGACCAACCAGTATCGTTTCAGTCAAACGTATAAGCGAAGAAGAAGAGTTTGAAATATTTCTTCGTTCAAGTTTGCCTAAATTTGATTACAAAGTGAATTGCTTGTTTTGTGCGTGAGAGTGTAAATTTCGTAACACAAAGGTACCAAAGCATCGCCGAAGAAGGATATGTAGAGTTGAAACTGTGGATATTAAAGATACTATATTACAAATGATTCACTGGCTAAAGAAAGTGAGATTCTTATAGCAGATGCAATTGACTTGTTAGTAGCAGCAGAAGCGCGTTATCACCACGATTGTTACATTGACTTCAGAAATGTAACAGAGTGAGAAGATCGAGGAAGCCCATCCAGTCCGTTAGGACAGACGTTTGAAGGATTAATTATCTTGATGAAAATTATGAATGCCAGTACACATTAGTAGATGTGAACTCATTCAGTTAATGAGCATTGTGAAAAATATATCTGAAGTTATCGAAGAAATGTGTGACAAGAAAGCTTTGAAGAAGTATTTGAAAGATCACTATAAATCGGGACTTGTATGCGCTGAGATACCAGGGAAGCCTTCTATTTTTAGCTTCCTTGGTACTTCTCACAAAATCATTTCTTATCAGTGGTATGCAGAAAGAAGGATAGCAGAAGAAAGTGAAAGGATGAAAATAGTAGACACAGCTACTCTTATAATAAGGGAAGATATTCGATATAAGCTTTATGATACTAAAAATTACCCAACTATCGAAGAAATGGAGGAAGGTGGTACAGATCTCCTTGTACCTGAAACACCACGGGTTTTTACGCAACGTGTTATTTCAGGCCGAACTAAAAGCAAAACCAAAGATCGTGATAACGTACTTAGGAAAGAAAAGTTATCAATCATGCAATTATTAGTGTTTGTAAGCCAAGATCATTTATCTCTGCTATTCATGTCGGACTGTATGTCTATCTTCATCATAAATATGGCTCTAGACACTTGATAGATTTACTTAATCGACTTGATATCTTCTCATCGTACTCTGAAGCCAATACGTACATGATTTGCGCAGCAAATAACACAAATAGACTTACAATATATAAAGATGGATTTATGCAATTTGTTTTCGATAATGCATTAATAAACGTGCCTTAGCGAAGAACATCGATCATAATTATAGATGTGTCCTTACTTTAATTTCTTCTTATCAGATAATATTTTCTGTATTTGAGGCTTCTTTTGCATGTTGGTAATGACACAAAAGGAAGTTCTGAATTTTGTCTGATGACTGGTCGTGTAAAAGCTTTGCTACAACAACAGTAACTATGGTTAACTGACAACGAGACAGAAAGTGGACTTAGACGGGTAGGTACAGAATTTCTATACCCGGACTATTTTATGTTTCTATATACTCAGCAAAGTAAAATAATAGTCGAAATCAAATTTTGTTAAACTGTTCAACAAATCTGTAAATATATATATATATATATATATTAACTATATATGTATAACTCAGCAACGATTAATTAATCTCATTCTTCTAACACTTTCTGTTTAATTCTCTGTATATAGAATAATATCGATCATTATAGAGAATGCGTTTTTTCTGTTTATATGATGTTTCATTATTGTTATTTTCTGCATATAATGTTTTAATTATGTGCTTTCAATGATGAGCTTAGAACTCAAATAATTTTAGCTTAGGTTATTAAGCCTCTCTTTGGTATTTAATTGCTTCTACAACAATAATATATTCCTCGTTTACATTATACTGTTCGTTTAAACGTTTGTGTGTAATAAAACATAAAATATTGCAAAGGAAAAGTCATAAGTAAAGAACATCACAAGAACGTGTAAAAAATGTTTTACTGAGATGCTTTTCTATGTAAATAATCAAACCATATAGTATTAGGATTCAAACAAGACGAACTTAAACGAACGTAGAATTGTTAATGAACCTTGGATTTGCTTAAGGGTGCATAAAGTTCTTCTGTAGTATAAAGTTTAATAGTTTGAAATTTTTTAGACCAAACAGAACTCTTTAGAAACCACCAACTTCTGGAAAACAATCTAATCTCTGTTCCTCCACCCATCCGAATAATCAGGAAAAATCCGTGCATCAAGCTTCCTGTGTACACCCCTGTACTTGATTTTTTTTTTATATTATATATGTAATTTTATGAAAGCAATCCGATTTCGAAATAAAGAGAACAATATTTCGAAATGGTAAACGATTGTCATGTAATTATCGCCACTAATCTTCTGCTATTCGATGGTACAGGTGTTGTTCGTCCACCTGGCTAAGTTGTTCCAAGAGTGGTGTACATCCATTCAACCCCCGGACACAGAAAGAAAACCTTTAACGATTAATGACAATGATTTTGCAGCATGTGTGCTCTTGTAAAAAGAAATTTCGAGTAAAAATGCAACAAAGAAATATCATGAAACACTTTTGTAGTGGTTTTTGATGCACATATATGTCCTCACAATGATGGATTTGTGTAGTTTCCAGAGAGATGAAAGGGACTTTTTTTTTAAAACACGTAGAATACCATACTTGACGCATTCTCTTTGTCTCCCAGGGACTCGAATCCGATTTCGGAAAACAGAGCTTCAGACAAGTTCCCCATACAGGGGCAAACCCACCCTCTGCACAAATCACCACAAATCACATTCAGCGCCTCCTTTCAAGTTATTGATTGCATTACTCTCTGGTTTATTTGATGGTAACTTTTTACATTTTTAGGTAGGGGACGTCGTTGGCTCTTGAAATTGTACAAATCCATATTAAAAAGTATGTCACCTCAAGCTATCAAAATCAAAATGCTTGCTCTCCAGTCTTTGGTTTTCTCTCCTTATTTGCTCAATTAACATACAAAGAATAACGAAGTTTGTTTCGTATTCGACAAAGTCAACTAAAATATCTTTGAGTTAAACTTGTAATGTATATAGACTTTGTACTAAACGAAAATATTATAGAAATTAGAACAAGAACAGAAATAACAGTTTATTCTCCACTCTCTCTATCTCTTTCTACTCTTTATGCAGCAGCATCAGTTTTATTATCCAACTTTTCTTTCCATAGACCTCGAATGAACATTAAAGTCGAGACCTAAACTATTGTGACTAAAGACAGAGGCTCGAACTTTCTATCGGTGTTAATAGCGGCAGAGTTGAAAGATGATACCTACCCGCACAAGAATGGCTAAGATAACGTCAGAGTTGAAAGATGATATCTACCCACACAGGAGTGGCTAAGATAACGGCAGAGTTGAAAGATGATATCTACCCACACAGGAATGGCTATACGGCAGAGTTGAAAGATGATATCTACCCACACAGGGATGGCTATACGGCAGAGTTGAAAGATAATATCTACCCACACAAGAATGGCTAAGATAACGTCAGAGTTGAAAGATGATATCTACCCACACATGAATGGTTAAGACACTGCAAAAAAAGGAGTTACTGGGTATCTTGATATAAGCATGAAGACCTGATTCATTCATTAAGAACAGGTATGATTCTTCTATGTAACCATCATTTGGCTACCACTAACAATACAAGCATATGATTGTATAGCCCACGTATGCAAAAATACACATAGTGGCTACAAAAGATACTATTCCAAAACATTGCCAAAAAAAACATTCATCTAGTTTTAGGTGTTCAACATCACCCTTATTCTCTCATAACTTGAGGCAAATCCAGGTGTGAGGGGTGGGTGTGAGAAGGTGAAGGCGAATCGAAAATCTGAGGGGGAAAAGTGATGATAAGACCGAAATTGGTCCTTTAACTCAGTTCAAGAAGAATGGTCTACTTAGTTCCAACATATCCCACGCAGCAGTAATAAATGCGAGTTATCTTGTTGTCATGGTAACTTAGTAGTGCAACGTTACCGAAAAAAATAGGAATGGCCTAGACGTTAATCTCAGGAACACCCTCAAGAGTGCCTTGCACTTGATAACGTTGTGTGATTGACCCTTTAAACGATTTTCCAACGATGGGAGGAGCCAAAGACGTCGCCACATGTTCTTACAGTAAATAAAGTACATTTCAAACTAGAAACTAACATTTTAAATACTTAACAGCTGTAACCGCGAATACTGTTGTCATCGAAAGTTAGTGACGAGTGCGATGACTTAGCAGGCGCTGAATCCTGAGACTGACAATCCGGATTGAGGTTTTCCCCTGCGGTTTTCCTCAATCATTACTAGAGGAAAGAGGGGCATCAAAGTAGGACCGTTGCTTTCATCTGCAAAAAATTAGATGGAACGGTCTGAAACTTTGAGTTGGTGCAATGATCACAAAAATAAAGTTTTTAGATTAGAAATACGAAAATAATACACATGCCTCTCCATGAAACTTTTCGTACTAGACTCAAGCGGGTGCACCCAGTATTAATACCTGCGAAAAACATAAACTAGCGCTTAGTTTTCTCTCTTGTTCATACACAGAGTAGCAAAAAGAAATGAGCACAAATAAGTTTATAGTATAAAAGTTAGGAGGAGCCCAATAACTACCCACTGAAAGTGAGATCCAAATAATACAAAAATACCGTTGTGAGATAATGGCCGAGTATATCGAGTTTACTAAACTGAAATCTCAATTTAGTTTCTCCATACCTGCTTTCAGTGTTTGATATCCCGGGGGTGAGGAATGCCGGGGATTTTCCCTGGTGCCTGAAGATTTCAACCCCGGTTATTGATCCCGAATATAATCCCAACCAGGAATAAATTCTTTGTATTTCTGCCAAAACAGATAGTATGTTGAAACTTACTAGCAACCCCTCCCCTTGATTGGTAGTTCTAGGATTCCCCTTTCGTAATATGTAACAAATCGAACAATGTCTGCTTTCATTGAGGCCGTGTACGAATGGGCGAAACTGGATGCTGAAGGAACCGAGAACTGGGTCGTAAAAGAACTGGTTGTAATAGAACCGGGTACTCCGTTCCAGGCTCCAGATTCGGGTACCCGATTCCAAGATCTGAATCTGGGTAACAGGTACCAAGACCGGGATCTGGGTAGCAGTTTCCAAGATCCGAATCTGAATACACAGTTCCAAGGTCCGGTTATACTATTAGAAGATTCGGATACCTGGTTCCAAGATTCAGATCCGGGTACCCAGTTCCAATATTTTCTGGGTCCAAGTGCCCATTACTAATAGACCATTGGAGACTGAGTGCACGAAGTGCAAAAGTTGTAGGTGCCAAGCCAATCGAAGTCTCTGAACCCAAATCTGAAATCACTTTCTTTCTGCCTGATTTGGTTGAGTCGGTGGCCTGCGTTACGGACAGACAAAACAGACGAAGTGAAATTAATGGATGTCCAGACTTTTGGGGAGTCCGCTAAAAAAATAGACCAAAAAACTTTTCATTTGTATTCCCTGATACGTTCAAAGAGTAAAGATACAATAATAGATCACTGGAAAAACGATTGAGTGTATTATGGTAAAGACTGGGCGACGCATATCGACTTTTTAGGCAGCTGAGGTAGACTGGTAGAGATGGCGAGTTGAACAGCACAAATATTGTAGTAGGAGTAAAACGACGCTGTGTTCATAGGGTTGTAGGGGGCCACACTGACTCAATGGTAGAGCGCTCATCTCTGGTGTTAGGAGTCGTCGGTTCGATCCCTGTTGCTGCCATGTGGATTTTGTGGTTGACAAACACCATGAGTATGGGTTTTCTCGGGGTTCTCCCGTACAAGACTGGCCAGTCTGCTACCATGAACCATAAAAATTGCCCTTCAGCCGATCTTAAGTCGTTTTAGCCTCATCCACATTAATCAGGAGGAATATCAAGAGGTTTCATAACTTTTTCAGGGCCTCTGTTTCTTTAGCTCGAGGTCTGAGTTTTGACGTTCTATTTGTAAAAATAGAATTGCATACCCTCCTCACTGTAGGCCACCATCGACTAAATCGTGACTGAGACCGAAGAATGTGTCATGTTTCAACCTCGAAAATCTCTGTATCTTCTTGAGGACTGTTTAAATCTTTATTTTATTAGGAACTTCGCAGGCTTTTGCTTAGTTCCACAAGAAGATTAACTAGTAAGATGCATAGCACTAAAGATCATGTCAGACTTATTGTGCGATTTAGATTTCAGGTGCAGAATAGATAAGAAACCCAAAATAAATAAAATAACTAAAGGCATGAGCCGGTTCAAACCAGTTTAACCAACAAGATCACTAGAAGTCATGCCATGAAATTCTTCAGAACATCAAATGAAGTATAGAAAAATGTGGCTGCGGTTGATGCACACTGCGACCAAAGCTAAAACCGGGTCACTTTTGGCCTGACCCAAATATATGAGACCCGGTCTGAAACTTGACCCGAATGACCCGGTGACCCCGTCTGGGAAACATAATTAACTGGAAATTTCGGCTCCGTATTTTCGTGCCCTGGGGGTAACATCTGAGTTTGATAATGGTACTAACATCTGCTGAGGACCAGGTAAAAGCATAGTGACAACTTGTTCTTGCACACCAGTTGTTTGTTTATTGTACTGGAAGCGGGGTTAGCGGTACTTGTGTTTGTCCAACATCATAAAAGGAAGAATAGAGAGGTTTGGTTCACTTTTGGACTACTGAGGGAGTTGGAGCACGAGAAATTCATCCTCTCATGTCTGCTGACCAGATCTCGGATCATGCGATTTCCACATGTTTTAGAGAGCTGAAGAGAGACATTTCTGAGCATCGATTTGCATCGGTACGAGGACGTATCTGACTAGGTAAAGATGTTCCATCGGCAGTCCAGAAGCTTCTTCAAGGATGAGATAGACCGTTCTATCTCCCAGAAATGTTCAATGACACTTTTCGGGGTCTAACACGTTTGTATTTGATTGACCCTCGTATTTTCACTTGGAGGTACCAAATCCGTATAACCTGCTTTGAAACGGAAGACTTGCTTGTTTGTAGATCTTGTCAAGAGTTCATCACGCAATATTGTTGTTTCAAGCACTACAAACAGTAATAAACTCGGGTATAGAATTAAAAAAAGTGAAGAGATATCGATTTGTTTCTGTTTGTATTTAATTGTTATCCTCGCTTCCACTCCAACAGAAGCAGGCCATCATCTCTCTCTCTCTCTCTCTCTCTCTCTGAGCCTTCTCCCTGAGTCAACCACGCAACTGTCGCCTTCCCATCAGCCCCCCCCCCTCTCCATTCCCGAGCACTCCTCATTCTCAAACCAGATCGTTCGCGTAATGAACGGATGACACGGGATATTGGCGACCAAATTGAGCCACTTAAACACTGCTTATGGACCACGATTCCGTTCCAAGTGGCGGGCGGCCTGCCTCGTCGATGAGGATTGATAGCGACACCGCGACAGCAGAAAGTGGGGGGGAGGTCCTCAATTCCCTTCCGACCTCACCCTTTTTTTTCTTCTATCTCTCGCATTCTCTCTATTACTCGCCCTTCGCCAACCGGTGCATGTAGAAGGGAACACAACGGTGGTACTAGCTTAGCATTCCCTCAGGAATATCTTCCCCGTTATCTAACATTCACCACAGTAGTGCCAACTCAAGCTGAAATGTCAACTCGTGCTTCAGGGCGATGTCAATCAATCAGCAAAATTGACGCGAAAAATACGGATTGAGTTCTTTTCCAACGAACAATTTGACTTGATTTCGCTCATATAATGCATTGTTAAACTTGCCTTTGTTCTTGTACTAACACGGCAGGAGAGTTGTCAATACCCGGACAATGAAATGTCAACTCAATGAAACAATTCATGATTCGGATATTCGATTATTTGGATCAATAATTAGTCAAACAATTTATAATCATTTTTTTTTAGTGTATTGAATAACCGAATAATTATGCAGATAAGGGATAATCGAACAATGATACGGATAATCAAATAATTATCCGGATAACAGATAATTGTACACTTATACGGATATTGGATAATCAAGTTATTGTTCAGGTAACGAATAATAGAATAATTATCCGCATAATGGATAACCGAACAGTTAACCAGATATTGGATAGTCAAATCAATATCCAGATAACGTATAATTGAATATTGGTCTGGATAACGGATAGGAAGACAATTATTTAGATATAGGATAATCGAATAATGATCTGGATATTGGATAATTGAACAATGATCCAGATAACGGATAGTCGAATAAATATCCGGATAACATATAATTGAACAATTATCCGGTAATGGATAATCGAATAATGGTCCGTAATGGGGGAAATCAAATAGTTATTCAATGAAAAGTTAATGAATTTGGTCCGGGCTAATGAGTGAAGAATTTGAACTTGAAACGCCTCGAACAGTCCTATTGCAACACGATCAGTTAGTTTTAAACCGTGGTGGGGGTGAGGGGGAAGGAAGAAGTCTTATAAAGTTAGGACGCGGATAAAAAGTTTGGGGCCTGCTCTAAGTTTATGCAATAAGCTTTCTGAGCTTGTATTTTGAAATAAGTTTTTCCTGTAGAAACTGTAACATTGTATTCTCCATTACGAAGAAGTAGACATTTAAAAGTTTGCATTATTAATTAACCATGTGACAAAATGGCAGAACTCCGTAAATAAACACAAACATAAATATTACTGTAATGAAAAAGTAAATTCATTTAGTGATACCCTCCATACAGACAGTACATCCACCTGGGCTATTATTCCGCAGAACCGATCCAATTACCTTTTGTACATTTTCGTATGAAAGTCCTTAGTAACGTTCTTGGTTATAACTTATAAGTCCCTATGCCTATTTATTGCTTTACCTGCATGAAAATCGAAAAGATTACGACTGTCTCTAATGTTACTTCGTGAATTTGATGCCACATCTCATTCGTTTCCCTGTTACGCGGAAGACATGTTGAACACTTCATGTATTACTGCGCTGTAAGGTAGTTCAATACATCATCAGCTTCTGTCCTTTTTTTTACTGTTTAAAAGTTAAGCTTCTATGGGTTAGGTTAGGTTAGGTTAGGTAAGTCAGGTTATTTTTTTTTATATTTACGCATTTTAAAATTTTACACAGTTGACACAATCAGTTAGTTACCCACAGTTGGATGAATAGATTGCTGCCGCGTCTACGTCACAGCTCAACACTTTCGCTACCCGTAAATAGTCCCAACATTCAACTGTCCTTTCTTCCGATTTAACTCACTTCTCATTGATATTTTTTCTTGTTCGCGCTTCACAAGTGATTAACTTACCCATTTCTCCTGTAAATTTTGCTAATTTTTACTATTTCTGGATCGGTTCTGCGGAACTTAGCCTGTGTTGCAGAAAACCAGCCTGTTCCTGACGCATTTGTGATTGTGAGTCTACTGTACGCAGAGTTTGTTCCAGCAAATCTCAGCTCTCCTTAATAGGATTGTTAGTCTGGTGAGTTAAGAGGCCATAACAATCTGGAGAATTTCTTCTAACGACGTCAGCACCACACGAGCGAAATGTCATAATGTTGCTGAAAAATAATACATTTCATATGACATAATTTATCCACATGTTTGTAGTATAATTACGAGTACTTAACTCCAGGACCCTTGAATACCATAATTATTTATGTTCTCCTGTGAACATAAGGACTTTTAAGGGCCGCGGTGCCAGAGTCTAATAGATACAGAATGCAACGATATGGAAGTCTCACGAGGCATCCCTGTGTTGTGATGAACCATCATTTTAACTGTACTAATCGTGTTATGATTATCCACCGTCTGCCGTGATATGTTGCTCGATGTTACGTCACTGAATCTCATCTCTCACCAGAGGACTGTCTCAAGTAGGTAACTGATGACAAGAAGGACAGAGACATCCCACATAGCATGCAAGCTTATGATAAGCTTGATTTTCGCTTGTGTAGCTGTGATTGATGTAACAAGCTTAATTCAAGTTTGAAATTGACTTGAATTTGCAACTTTGATTGAAACTGAACGTAGACAGTTGTGTTGATAAATTTGGTCGCTAGTGTTATGGCAGATCTGTTGTTTCACTCTTGTTGTAATAAGCTTTATATGGTAAGCTTGTAAAAGCTTGTCAGGTGCCGTCTAGTAAGTAATATACAAGCTTGATTTAAGCTTTAGACTTACCACGACAAGCCTGACGCAAGTGTTTACACTGGATATAGCAAGCTTACATCAAGTTTGAATTAAGCTTACTCTTCTATCAGGGATGAGAGTCGGAAGAAATGCGAGGCTTCGTTGTGTGCAAATTATAAAACTATTTTTACGTATGGGAAATGTTTGGCAATTCCTTGACATTGCTAATATCGTGATATATTTTTACACTGGCACGTCAATACTAAGTGTTGTCGAGTTACAACTATCACGCAGAAAAGAAGCGATGCCTGTAGAGTCACCTGATGACGATAATTTCAATTCGAAAGCTCTAAGTAATGTCGTGACATTGCAAAATCCAATGTGTCACGATATTATCAAACGTCACGGCATTACCAAACCCTATTATATTTAACTTAAAATTCATTTAAACAATCAACGAGAAATTTTTCAGTCAAGATAAACAGGCTGCACATAGCCTGTCACTGCTGTGTCATAAGGCAGCCAGTGTTGAAAATTCAACATATTTTTTTCAAACGTTACTACGTTGGGATTTGTTTACGTATAATGATAGCTAGCAGTCGGACATACTCTTTCCTACCGAGCAGTGTAACAAACTGTGAAAGAAAAGTGGAGATTGGTTAACAAAGATTTTTTTGAGTTGGCAATACTGTATAACTTATGATGCGATGTGTCTGGTCGGGTAACTCGATTAACCATTTCGAACCGTCCCTGATAGTTCTTGCATGGTTAATACGGTTGGACGTACGCTGACTATCAGACAACACCAACTGTAACTGAAACCTTGATAGCGTCAGTTGAAGGAGATCCTATTACACAGCCCTTACATTGAAAGCTATTTTTACTCGCTATTGAGCTATAATGAATTTTTGCTGCTGATTTGAGGAACTACAGATTTCGTCCATCGCGTATGGTTACGGCGGAAATTTAATTTACAGAAACTTTATGTTTTTGAGAAAACGTAAGTCTGATTTATTGGCGAGCATCATTTCGGGAATAGAAATGGAGAAAGTATTAGCAAGAGTCTTAGATGAGGTATTTCCGGTATTCGCCTACTGAAACAGAAGAAACCTGGAAATTTTAATTTAGAAATGGTCGGTTAAGTGACTTAAACCTATATGTTTCCCCAGTGCCTATCTGAAGGACACAACGTAAACAGTGAACTCACTGGAACTATATAGATCATCATTTTCCTCTTGTTGTTTAGTTGTGGTCTTTGAGAAGGAAATTTCATGAGAGAATGCTGCTTCACTTCGCTTGGTATGTAATTTAATTACTTCACCATATCTTCATTTCTTTATTGCCACTAGTGTTGCGAACGAGCAACGAGTTGGTAGAGTTTAGTTTATTGAATGTTTTGGAGGAAAGTCCATCAACGAAACAGTATTTTTTTTCTTCGAATCCTGGTTCTCCTTCTGAGGAAAAAAAAAATAGTACAGCTCCACGACAGTACACTATTTAGCTATCCCAGATAGCATTGCAACTTGAAACAAGTCAGTCACTTGCTTTTAGCTTGGCAAACTTAATATTGTGTTGAACGTAATAAACAAGCATGAAAAAAACTTGATGGAACAACGTAAGTGGCTTGGTTGTTATAACTAACCTGATTCAAGCTTGTTGGAACGAACAGTTATGCGAGGAAGCTTCCCAAACTTGAAATTTATTCCAATTTTCTTGCACTGTACTCTCGCAGTAGCTTTTCCCAAAAACTACATTTGGAAAAAGGGAAACTACATATTTTTAAGTACGTCCTTTCTTGCCTGACAGTCACTCCGAAACGATAAGAAATTAAACTGATTTACTCTCCTTTAATTTTTAAAAGGTGATAAGATGCTGCCTCGCGTCTTGAACTTTGTTTCTCACTTTCTTAGGAATATGCTACGAATATCCCCGTGGGCGGGATATTGGAATATCCCAAGGATATTCGACGATATTCTTGAAAAATGTGTAGAATGTTCTACGAATATCTGAATGTCCGGAATGAGTGCATATCCTAAGGATATTCCTGCGGATATCCCAAGAATATTCTACGAATATGCCAAGAACAATTATTCTTTGGTGATGTTCTCAGAATATTCTACGAATATTCCTGAAACTTCATCCTAGAATATTCTTTTAATATTCTGAAAAGTATATGCTAGGAATATCCTTGTTTGATCCCAAATATTTTGGGACATTGTATGCATATTGTAGATCTAAATAGAATATCCCTGGCATATCCTATACTATGTGGGTCTTTGTTTTTGGAACTATTGCCATGAATCGCAAATCTTTGATTTCTAAAAGAACGAGTGAAGAATATGAAGATGATAAAAATTTCCGTCGAAACATCGTGTAATTAATGGACATGGAATTAATGGATATTGTTCAACTCTGTGGGGGTGGGTGAGCTATGAATCTGTGTGTCAGTTAGCTTCTTTTGCTTGGAACTAATATCAAAGTTTTCGTACCTTAAAGAACGAGGAACTAGACTCACGGCGACTAACTTGAAGATGGAAGGACTCTTTCGAAACTTCGTGTACGTACGTAAGTATAGAACTAACACACTATGTCCAACACTATGGATGTGGATAGGTGCGGGTGTGGGGTACGTCTCGTTATGGGTATGTGCAGAAAAGACTTATTACTTACATTATGTTTGCAGGGAACCTTCATATCAACTACAACTGCATCGTAAGAGACATGAAATATATATATATATATATATATATATATATATTTAGAATTGATTGTTCTTGGATGTTAAAACCTTGCTCTAAATCCTTGTAAGGGTACTATGCTAGGCAACAATGGGCAACTTAGTGGGCCTCCTACCGCTCAGGGCATACGTGGGATTTGTGCTCAAGAAGAACAGGTTAATGTGAATGGCAACCAAAACAAGTGCTATATATTGTGAACCCTCCTAGATAAAATTGGATTCACGGTATGGTGTTCCTCCTTAGGTTAGAGAAGATACGTATGTTATGTTTAGAACAAGCAAGCAAGACAACAAAAAAACACGATCAAGCGTTTTATTAGAGCTCCTAACCCTTAGGTCCCGGAGTCCAAGAATAAGTGTGGTCTCCTTATGAAATTTATCATAGTGAGTGATGAAACACATGCCGCTACATAAGTTAGTAGCAAAAAAATGTTTTCGCAAGAAACAGCAATGAAAATTTCATTTAAACATTATCATAATTATTTTTTATAATTTCTATATTTTTTTTTAATATTTTAATATTCATTAATAACTGAATCAGTCGTTGCAGAAAGGCCATATGTGAATAAGAAATTAATGTAACATGTGGCCCTTCCTGCAGTGACCGACTTAATTCTTTTTATTCATGAAAAGTTCAGAAAGTACTATCATAACATTGTGTGAGTATTCGTGAGGCCTTAAAACAGTCTTAACCATAGAGCTTATAAAAAAGAATCATATAGAGTTTTATCTGCTCAAGGGTATTAACAAAACAATGTTTATAGAACAATTGGCTGATTCACACGTGACGTCATTACCTTATCCAAACATATTAGAATTAGCGGATATGCCAAAATAAAAACAACTGAATCAGAATATAACAACGCCAATCCGCCAGATAAATGTGCACAGTCAGAATTTACGAGAGTGGTATTTACACAATATAGCCTAGTATTAATTAAGCAATACAAACATGAGTAAAATCCCTGTTTTTCACAATCTGATTACTTTCATTTTAAGACTTTCCCATTCTTTTAAATTCAGGCTGTGCAAACCAGACTGACATTTCGTATTCGGTTTTCTCAAATTTGATCTATCTTCTTATTCTAACATCCTTGGATAAATCAATAACGCCTTGTGTGAACGTAATTACTTTATGATATGTAACTAACTCATTTGTTAGTTCTATAAACGTTGCTATTATATAATTATGTGTGGAAAGAAAAGGGGAAGGCCTTCATCCAGTAGTGGATAGAAAACGGCTGCTAAAAATAATATTTATTTCAAGATTACTCACTGAATCAATGTTTACACATAGCAACATATTTGGCATAAAAAAATAATAGAACAAAATTAAACTCAATCAATCTAAACACATTCAACCCATATGTCAAGAGAAAGAAACTGAACTCGATATAAATCGATATATGAGGGAAACACAGGTGACGTAATAACTTACAATGATAGGCCACTCACAAGTGGGTAATGTCACACTAGTCTATGACAATGTTCATACTAAAATTTATACTTAAAAATTGCATGCTTTCCCGTACCAAAGAAAACGTACATAAAAAAATGTCAGCCTTGTGTTATACTCACTTATATGTAATCTGCTCAAAATAGAGGAAGAAGATCACATTATAATATACAAAGTAAGAGTATTCAAGAAAAAATATATATTCACTACAATTATACATAAAAAATTACAAGAATACTAAAATGACTGTGGGGATTTTTTTTTTCATTCAACTTTATGAACCTGATGCCAAAGAATATGTTGTGGTCGGACTAGGTTTCCTTGCGCCCCAATAGCTAACAATATTGTTCCTCCAACTTCTACTTTCCCCCACCAGTTTCTTTTTAAATTCCGCAGGCCTAAATATATTAAGGCAAAAGTTATATTTAAAATTACTTTATGCTACGTAAGAGTTCGTCTTGTATTATTAGCGCACCCGTATAAACGTCATTGAATGAGGGAAGAGATATAGGGTTTGTCCTGTCTGTCTGTCCATCCCCCCTCTAGATCTCAGCATCTACAAGTCTGACAGAGTTAAGCCATAAAACCGTTGGATTCGTCATAATCTCAAATGGTGGGGGAAATTATGACTTTGACTCTAAAACTGACAGGTCCTTTTCATTTACTTAGTTTCTTAATTTTACCTTTCCACATAGTATGTTTGCCCCTCACTAGATCTCAGTAACTACAAGTCACACAGAAGTGAACGATATACCGTTGGATTTGTCATGGTCTGAAACGGCGGGGAAAATTTCAGTTTGACTCTAAAACTGACAGGTCCTTTTAAATCGCTTAGTATTCTCCATTTGTGTCCCTCCTAGATTTCGGTAACTACACGTCCGACGGAGATGAGCCTTACACCGTTGGATTCGTAATGCTCTCAAACCATGGAATAACCTATCACATAAACTCTAAAACTGACAGGTCCTTTCCAGTCGCTTACTATTCTCCATTTGTGCCCCTTCTAGATCTCAGTAACTACAAGTCCGACAAAGATGATATATATATACCGTTGGATTCGCTATGGTAAGGAACAAGGAGGAAAATCTATGAATGTGACTCTAAAACTGGCAGGTCCTTTTCAATCGCTTAGTATTCTCCATTTGTGCCCCTACCCTACTACATCTCAATAGCCACAAATTCGACAGAGATAAGCCATACACCGTTGTATTAGTCATTGAGACACCGGTAGGACTTTGACTCTAAAACTGGCAGACCCCAGCATTCGCTTAGTAATCTCCATTTGTCCCTATGACTTTGACTCTTTTGAATACGTTATTAGATCATTTATACGTGGGTGCTTTGGTTTTGTCTATAATAAAACCATTACTTGGATTTTCACTGTTCTTTTTAAGTTACAACATCCGAAATGGCCGGAATACCCTCTACACCAAGTTAATTTTGACCACTAATTTGGGCTTCTAGCTGGCAAACGGTAGAAGTAAAAGTGTTTCCTCTAAAAGTTGTTCAAAATTTAGCGCTTGTTAATACTACATTTATTTCAATCATATTCTAATTTGTTTTGTTTCTTTTACATATTTATAGCAAAGAATAAGTAAATGTGTATCAAAGTACCTGAAATTTTCCTAATTCTAATAGTTTGTAAGAGTTTATGGAAAGAAATATCTGTCTGATTCTGTTATACTAATTAACCCTTTAAAGACTAAACTAGTTTCTCGTTGACCGTTTTTGAAAAATTGTGGATATGTTGTGCATATAGGTGTATAGTTTACGATATACCAAGGACAAATGTTACACGTGACCATAACTTTGTATTGTATGTTCCGAAAATGGAACATTGGCCTGTTACAGTATTTTTTCATTAGTTCGTCGACAACGAACATTTGATTATGTTACTGTTATGTTATATTCATACATATTTATTTTACGGAAACAATGAACAATATTTCCTTTCAATTATTATGTATTTTTGTTCTTTAAATTTACATTTATTTGCTTCCAAATATTTACATAACATATGCAAAAAAACATAGTCCATAGACAAGATATATATATATATGTCTAAGTACGATAGAAGCACTGAGCTTTATACTTGCAGAAGCAATGACAATTCACTCATTTTATGAACTTACTAACAATATATATATATATATATATATATATATATATATATATATATATATACCAGTACAGTCAATAAATTCGTAGACTAGCACCTAGAATATAGGCAAACAGTAGAACCTAGATGTCGTCATGGTTGCTGTGCTCAGCTTGAACGTCCACACACACACACAGACACTGACACAGACACTTACACATTTCCACACTGACCTTCAAAATAGTCACCGTTGGCAGCGATGCACGTCTGCCAACGTTCGTAGAGCCGTTGAAAACATGTTTGAAAAATGTTGGCGTTAGCAGACATCTCTCGTAGGGCATCCTTTGTGGCAGTGATGATCTCCTCGGGAGAATGAAAGCGACGTCCACGTAACTTAGCTTTCAAGCGGGTAAAGAGATGGAAATAGCATGGTGCGAGATCAGGTGAGTATGGATGATGTGGAAAAACTGTGATCTGCAGGCTTGCCAGCTCCTCCTGGACAAGGACAGAGCGATGTGCAGGAGCGTTGTCGTGCAGCAACATCCAGTTCTTCCTGCGCCAAAGTTCAGGACGTTTATGACGTATTGACTCACATAGGCGGCGAAGGATCTCCTTGTTGCGAATCTTGTTGACAGTTGTTCCTTGTAGGATGAATTCCATGTGGACAATTCCCAGCGAGTAGAAAAATAGTTCAAGCATCACTTTCTCTTGTGACATGTCTTGTCTCGGGTTTTTGCGTTTTCGAGATGATGGCGATTTCCAGGTGGCTGCTTGTCTCGTTAGTTGTGGATCGTACAGGAAACACCATGTTTCATCTTCTGTTATTATCCGGTTCAGGAACGTTCCATCAGCGTCAGCACTACTGATCAGGTCACCGCAAATAACTTCACAGCGCCATCTATTAGACGATAAGCAGACAGTAACGTCGAGGACTCTATAACATCTAAATGCTATTTCATTGATTAGCACATAAATTGTAAGAGGCCAGTGTTCAAGAAATGAAACATTCTGAAATTACAGGAAAATATCTAAAGAGGCTAATGTTCCATAAATGGAACATTCTAAAAGAACAAGGCACTGTTCATTACTGTAAAATTTACTAAGAGTAGAAATGATATAAGTTTTTTAACAACACATTAAAGAAACAAATATAGGCATTTTAGAAATTTTCAATCAGATTGACATCGCTAGAAAAATAATAACTCAAAGGAGGCGTGCGAAATTTCAAAATTTATTAATACCATATACAAGGTTTGTTCTGAAAGTAGTAGGACTGGCTTTTTCCTGAGTGAATGGGCGGACGAGAGGCGGTCTGCACGCGCACGATCGGTGGAGGGGGATATTGGGAACGCTGGGAAACAGCGGCAGTCGGCTCTCGGCCGTTGAATAGAGTAGGTCGCTTGTACTGTGAACCCCTGTCGAAACGCCTCGTCACGGAGAATCATGGAGCGTTTACTGGAGCAGCGATACGCAATCAAATTTTTTGTAAACCTTGGTAAAACGGGCAAAGAGACGCACGACATGATTAAGGAGGCCTACGATGATGCTGCCATGGCTAGATCGGGTGTAAAGAAAGCACGAATGAGCAAATCCAAGCAAAAGTCCATGCTCATTTGCTTTCTTGATCGACATGGTGTCATCCACAAAGAGTTCGTACCACCCGGACAAACAGTTAAAGCAGTTTTTTACGTGGAAGTCTTCAAAAGACTGCGAAAACGCATTGTTCGTGTCCGTCCAGCCATCGCCAACAATTGGCGGCCGCACCATGACAACGCGCCCAGCCATACAGCGTTCGGCGTAGTGGAGTATCTTGCCAAGCATAATGTCGCAACGCTGCCTCATCCCCCCTACAGCCCCGACTTGGCCCCGCCAGACTTTTTTCTATTCCCGAGATTGAAATCGACGCTCAAGGGGAAGCATCACGGCTCGGTACAGACGGTTCAACAGGCCGTGACGAGGGAGCTAAACAGCATTCCGGTCTAGAGGTTCCCGGAGGCATACGAAAACTGGAAAACTCGTTGGCAGCAGTGTGTAGATGCGGAAGGATGCTACTTCTAACAATTCTAATCGTTTGTACTATTATCATGAATACATTTTTTTTAA
>JAGDQP010006783.1:0-16941 GCA_022664845.1 Lepisma saccharinum | reverse complement strand
CGACGCTCAAGGGGAAGCATCACGGCTCGGTACAGACGGTTCAACAGGCCGTGACGAGGGAGCTAAACAGCATTCCGGTCTAGAGGTTCCCGGAGGCATACGAAAACTGGAAAACTCGTTGGCAGCAGTGTGTAGATGCGGAAGGATGCTACTTCGAACAATTCTAATCGTTTGTACTATTATCATGAATACATTTTTTTTTTTTTAAATCGGTCCTACTACTTTCAGAACACACCCTGTATATGGCAAGAACTATTAAATTTCAAATTTACTAGTTTTGATGGCATCTCTTTCAACAGTAGAAAATATTTTTATTTTTTTAACCGATTGAAGCATCTCCCAATGGAATGAAAAAATGTTCCAAAAATGGAACATTGGACTAAGACAGTTCATTTAGACGAGGAGCTGACTCACATTTCGCTTGCAAAATTTTACCGGAGCTGTTCTCTGCTGATTTATATCGGGATTGGGGTCCTGATGATGGAATGGAATGATTTCATCCTTGCAAGTGGTGCAAAACCAAGATGGCATCAATATTTCAAGATGGCCATCATGTATACACGTTGCCAATAATGTTTCGCTTGCAAAGTTTTACCGGAGCTGTTCTCTGCTTATTTGTACTGAGATTGGAGCACTGATGTTAGAATGAGATTATTTCATGCTTGCAAGGAGAGCAAAACAATGATACCGGCCATATTTCAAGATGGCTGCGACGCGTTCGTCTTGTTAATAATTCTTCGCTTGCAAAGTTTTACCGAAGCTGTTGTCTGCTCATTTGTAAGAGGGTTGTGGCAATGATGATGGAATGAGATGATCTCATGCTTCAGACGTTCGAATGACCCACGTACCACTTTATTTATTAAATTTATTTATTTATTTGTCGAATGTATCTTGAGAATAAATCTTTGTTGTTTTGTATATTTACAGACTTTTTTGGAGATCGTTTAACATGGAAGACGTACAATTGACCAAGAAACCAAAATCGGTACACCTAAAAGTATGTATTATAAGTCAGTTATCCAGAGGAAAGCTTGCCCAGTTTCCAAAACTTACCAGTTTTGAAACCCTGCGATCAGCAGCTGCAAGGTGAAAGGATGAAGTCCTGAACGCACTTCAGGACATAGAAGAGAAGGATGACGTTGATCGACCAGTCTGGCATCTTCAGTGCTACTGCTCTTACGTTAATGAGCACAATGTGCAACAAAGAGAGAAACAGATTGCGACTAGCCATCCTCCCTCAGTGGCTGAAGACAATGGTGAAGGATCATCTTATTCTATCCTGAATGAACGCAAAAGGATTTCAATCGATATGAACAAGTGTGTATTCTGTCAGCAGGACAGAAAGAAGAAAGAGCAAAAACTGTATCGGATAAGTGAAGTAGGCATGGCCACTAAATTGTTGGAAGCATGAAAGCGGGAGAAAGATGAAGTGTCTACTAGACTTCGCGCATACGAAGATATGAATTCCATATTCACTGCTGACGTTCTGTATTATGATATATGCAGACGAGACTACTTCAACAAATGTGGTGTACCAGTGATTTCAAAAGGAAAGGCGTCTAGTAGTGTCCATGGCGCTTTTCATTTTCTGCTTCCTGTATTCGATGAACAGCTTAGTACAAAAGCTGATCCATTATCGACATTTACATCAAAACTAGCAGATAAGCTGAAAGAAGATGGCTTTACTGAGGTAAGTGTAAAAATAGATTAACAAAACAACTTATTATTAAACACTACGGTGAGCAGGTACTGTTTTCTCACCCCACTGACCGAACAAAGGGTCCGCTCAACATTCCTGTAGAGGAACTCCTACGACATGAAAGAAGTCAGGCCATTAAGAAAACTGCAGATCTTCTACGCGATGAGTTACTGGCAACAAACTTTCACATGAGTGGGTTCCTGAACACAGGAGACCACTTAGAGAAACATATGAACTTCGCCCTTCCTCCGCTATGGTTGAATTTTCTGCAGCATCTCCTTCGAAATGGTAGAATACTTAGCAAATCAACCATGATGAAAGCTCAGTCGGTATTTTCTGATTTGTATTAAATTTCCTCAAATGAAAAAATGACTCCTAAACATGTTCTGCTGACCCAAATGATTCACCATAAAATACGATCTAAGTTGATTATAACACATCTCAATAGACTTGTACTGGAAGACCTCAAAATTCTAGACGATTCCAGACCTTCAAAATGCGTACAACAAACCTGAACAACCCACTAAGTCACCAGAATCTAACAGTGTGAAAGACATCATATGGGTGTTGAGCCGTACCATCACCTATTGACATTTCTGTGATGCCAACTAACCAAGAAATTCCTGGATGGACACCCTTTAACCAAATGTTATCAACTGAAGACACAGCAAAAACATTGGCTGGCTACTGTCCCATGCTTCCAGCACCGCCAATTACTAGAAATGCAGTATACATAGCCATGAAAAATTACGTGGACGTAAACAGGCAGACAGGGCAAAAATCCGCAGTCCTTACGTGCGATATGAAGATATACGCCATTGTCAAAACTGCTGCTGATGACGTTCGCTATAGGAAAGAAAAGACGAGAACTATAGATCAATGTTGCAGCTGATAAATTTGGATCTAATCTGTGTGAAGGTCTTCCAGGATTACATAGTCTGACCGGTTGTGATACAACCAGCAAAATTGGAACCAAAGAAAGTGCTTTTAAAATCATTGCAGGATCTCCATTTGCACAAGAAGTTTTGAAATCCGTCTCTGGTCCTAATATTCCGTCCAGTGAATCCATGAAAGAACTTGAAAAAAGTCTACTTATCAATCCTCAAGAGGAAAGATGACTCTTGTGATGAAAGCAGATACAACGTATTTGTCAGAAGACCACATCTTCTATCAACGCCGTCTCAACTGTCAACAACATCTCATTGCTTTTCCCTTCATATTTTAAGATGTATGCTACAGACGAACACTTGGCAACAAACCCTGAAACCAATGACGCATCATCTGAATCCATCCTCCTCCGATTTCGTAAAAACTGAAACGTCGCTGGTTCCCCAATTCGCGACCTAAGATGCAATTCCAACAGATCTTATTCAGGCTTGTGAATGCACAAAATGCACCACTTCAAAGCGTGAATCTAAACATAACAAGCAATACTGCTGCAGCTTCTGTGAGTGCTTGAAAGATTCGTGTGCCAACAGAGGGCATCATTTTATGCAGCCCAACTGTGTGTAATCTTCAAAGGTGTATACTATTACATCAACAAGTTTAATTTTACTCTTTATTTGTTTGTTGTTGTCATTTAGTTTTAAAATGCTAGAATACACATTTGTAAATATTAAATAAATAAAAAAATTGGAATGTGCATGAAGTTTGTAATGTAATATAATGTAATTTTTGAGAATAAAAACAGATTTCTATCAGAATAGTGCGTTTTACAAAATTCTTTCATCTCCTCTAAATTGAAATCATAATATTTTAAGTAAATTTGGTGTCATGCAAAATTTTCACAGAGCAATTGATTACAGAGATATGCGCTCATAATTATTAGCGTGGCGTACGAGTTGCGCCATTTTGAAGTGTGGTAGCCATTTTGATTTTTCACCACTTGAAAGCATGAAATTATCTCATTCTATCATCAGTGTCCCAATTCCAGTAACAAATAAGCAGAGAACAGCTCCGATAAAACTTCGCAAGTTAAAGATTTTTTAGCAAGAGAATGTGTGGCCGTTATCTTGAAATTTGGCCACCCTCTTAGTTTTGCATCACTTGGAAGCATGAGCTCATCTCATTCCATCATCATCATTGCCCCAACCTCCGTACAAATGAGCAGACAACAGCTTCGGTAAAACATTTGCAAGCGAAGAATTATTAACAAGACGAACGCGTGGCAGCCATCTTCAAATATGGTCGCTATCTTTGTTTTGCACTTCTTGTAAGCATGAAATCATCTCATTCTAACATCAGTGTTCCAAATCCCAGTACTATAGTAAAACACGATAAGACCTTGCGGGATCAGGTGTCATCTAATGGGTCGTCTGGTTCGTAGAGCTCATCTCATGAAAAATAGTTTCATTTTAAGTACTTGAATGAAAATGTTTTACGTTATTTTTATTTAACTTTAAAAAGAGATTTAAAAAAATAACTTTTCCTATAAACTTCCGTTAGTTAAACGCAAGGATGAAATGAGCTTTTCATTAAAATAAAGACATTTTTTGGTAATGAGTATAGAAGATATTTTTTTAAAAAATGTGTGAGAAGTTTTTCAAATATACAGGCAAAACTGAGTGAGTTAAGCGATGAGGACATCAGAGTACAGAAAAGGAATTGTGGACAAAACTATCCGCCGCATGCACCACAAAAACTTTTCACTTCCCTTTTCAGACTCTCTTTTGCTTTTAGAATTTTAATTGAAGTCAGAATTGAAAAGGTAACAAAACGAGAAGGCACTTCCACCATGATAGGTAAAGTTCGAAAGGTCAACATTTAATGAAATGGATGTTGGAAGTTTATATTATGGAGAAGGAGTTAGTTTTTGTATGTGACCGTATATAAATGTGAATAAGAGATGGAGCCGGTAATAGATTTGCTTTATGCACTAACCTCTCTCGTATATTCTGCTTTGGTTTTTATTTCAAAACAACAAGAAAAAAAAAAGCCTGAGTCCGAGATGGAAGTTAACTTTAAAAGAGTATAGCACGAAATGTAAGGTGTATACACAGCTTTTGCAATCCCGCGGTCACATTTTGTGGTACGTTCTCGTAACTCTTTTGGACAGAAAACTGTACCAGTAGTTTCAATAGGTGAATAACACCACTTTTACTTTACAGAGTAGCCAGGTACCAACAGGAAAATTTTGTACACAAAACTTTTTTGTAGGCTTTAATGTATGATAAAGTTTTCTTTAGTTCAAACACGATTTTCCTCTCTTTAACGAAAAAAAAAACAACATAAAATCTAAACTTCATCCGGGAAGAAGGAAGAGAGAATAAGAAAAAAAGACTAACACGAATCAGAATCAAAAACTCACTGACGTTAAGTTCGTTGGTGCCACAGTATATAAAACTATGGCATCTATTCGATGTTTTCTTCTTCTTCTTCTTTGCACTTTCGAAACAATCTTTTTATCTATTGATAAAGAGGAAGAAGTAGATATATTCTGTGTTGGTTTATTTCGTGTTTTCTTCTTAGGAGAAAGTTTTGGTTACGTTTGGCCTCTCCCTTCAATAATACAGATAGCACGTATAGGAATTGGGATAAGGGACAGAAATAAAGATAGACAAGAAACACACGCAGAAACTTTAGGATTTTGCGATATTAGATATTGGAAAAGCAAAAGGACAGATGAACCAAGAATATAATAAAGAAAAAAAAGAGAAAGAGGATAAAAAAAATTACATATCACACATCAAGAAACTTCACTGTTTCTTTTCCTTCTCTCTGTTTTTAATCTGAAGGGTCTTTCTCGCCCATGTCTTCTGCCTTCGTGGAAGGTGGAAAAAGCATTGCAAGAGTTCCGGAGAAAGAGATACAGACAGAGAAAGTTTTGAAGTGAACGTGGAAGGAAAGTAGGAGAGGGGGGGGGGTTGCAAAAGGCTTCACTACACGTCATTAGTCTGATTGGCGAGATTGAAGGTTTTGGTACGAGTAGTGGAAAGAGATGGTAGTAGGGGTAAGTGGTAGAGTAGTTCAGGGGAAGGTTGTATGTTTTGGAGATGCGGGCTTGTTCTGTTGAGAAAGAGAGGTGGTAGTGAAAAAAAAACGAATCTAGGAGAGGAGTTTGGGGGAATAATTTTCTGAAGTGGTCCAAGAGCCTTGGCTGGACTTGGAGCTTTTAGACCTCAGTGACATTTCATATCACTACGAAAGTAAGGATGCAGGAGGAGCTCTCCTTCCACCTCAAACTCTTCTCTCTCTCTCTCCCTTCTTCCTTCTTTCCTGCGTTCTTAGTACAGCGTTTATATGGCCTCTTGATGAAATTACTATTCCCCACCCCACCCCCTTTCCTTCTTGTAGCCTCCTTGCCCCTGTCAGATCACTTCCACTTACTGGATTGGCTCGGGTTGACTCGTCGCGCCTTGGCCTGTGCCATCTGACCCAAACCTTTACGGACACTTTTGCGTGGAAGACATTTGTCTAATACATTCTCCATCCCTCTTCTTTTTTTCTTTTCTTTTTTTTTTTCCTCTCTTTTCAACTTGTATAAGATTCTTCTTCCCCACACCATCCCTCTACTCAGTTTCATTCTTTGTAGTTTAAGGCGAAAAGCATTATCTTTTATTACGTGTCTTGCAAAAATTTGAAACTTACTTAACCAGCACTTAAATCAGCATAATGACTCTTAAAATTTCTTAAGTAGTGTGGAATATAGTTAAGTTACAAAGTAAACTAGACGCTAAGGTATTTATCTCCTCACTTGTACTTGAAAAGTCCAAAGATTCCGATTTTAATTTAATATCCTATATTGCAAACTGTATTAAGATTTAGAATCATCAGTATGCCACGCAAAGAAGTATGATGCTTATTTAAAAGAGTGTTACCGTACTAGTGTTCATAATATTTGAAAATGAACTCTTTCTCTCTTTGTTTAAAAAGGAAAAAAATATTTACAATCTTTCAAAGTCCACGAAAACTAGAACATCTTTTCAGCCATATATACGTTCTAAAAAGTATGAGCCCAGAGTGTATTGTACTAATTTTAACGACTCATAGCGCTAATTTGCATATTTATGAGTTCTCATAAATCAGGAATTCCATATTAACGGATGTTGTGCTCGAATACATTCAAACATAATGAAACATCAGTATTGAAGAAATCTTTTAATTATGGTACGACTGTTTCAAAGTACGTATTTCTATTTAATTTTTCTTCCTATTAGAAATTGTTTACAATTTTATTTTCTTGTAATATCAACAAATTTGGAGTAACGGGTGTTATACTCTTTCAATTAGCTAGCTGCCCATACTGACTTGTTCGAGATAGACAAGACGTAAGAATACTCTTGAGCAATGGCGAAATAATTGTGTCTCTCCTAATGCGGAAACGAAATAATGTCTGGTTCTTCATTAATTTCCCCTCAATCAACAAAATCTCTTTCTAAATCCGGTTAAACAGATAGAAATAAAACGGATAGACAGATAGCATTCCTCCTCGTGTAATGTCGTTGGTTCAGCCTTTAGATGTATACGTTTTCCGCTAACGGAAAAGGTTTGCCAAACGCTTTTGTGAGCGAGTTTTGCTCGATGACATTGATATGGACCTTAAGAGCCATCAATCATCATGCACCTATCCATAATCAGTTCAGTGCTCCAATATTCAACAACATGATGAAACACGGCTGGAAAAAAAATCTCCATGAACTGTGATTTGCTCCCGACAAAATTCTCTGGAAATCTTAAGATTGAGTTGCTCAACTCGCAATTGCACAAATGAATCACTGCACTGTGCTTATTCTCGTGAAAATTTTATGCTTACAGGATTGGTTCATTAATACTCATAAACATATATAAATTCTGCTATAAACAGCTCAAAATAATACCATGAACACTGTGTGCAACACGACAATCCATATTGCTCAATATTTTACCAATATCTGTCAGGCACTTCGCGAATGTACCTTGTGAGAGCTAGAGTCACATGAGTTCAATTTTGGCTAAAAGGTGATTAATGCAGTTTTATATAGTATTCGGAAGGTCTCAAATAATGGTTACGTGATTCTTGTTGTAAACATGTTAAAGAAAGTAAAAAAACTAGCTCTAGGATATAGTTTGTCCATTTAGTTTCTATGTGAGTGGAAGTAGTTTTTTTTTTTCGAAAACAAGAATTTGTGACTTACACGGTTCTGACTCTCAGGTACATAATATATCTCCACAAATTCAATTTTCGTCACGCAATTCTTGAAAGTTATAAATGTATTTTCTACATTTTAGTTCATTTTAGATTAAAGGGTGCATTAAAAAATATATTATATTTAACTCTATTTAGTATTTAATTTCTTGTAGTCTATTTTTGGTATCACATCGTACCGCCCTGGAAAGAAAAATAGTTATCAGAAATTTAATTGTCATAAATTTAAAAAAAACGCAAATAGGCAAATGGCACGTAGAAATGGTATCTCTATGACCAGGGACAAGCAGCATCTCTGTATGTGTAAAACTAGCTAAGTGATGTACGAAGTAGGACATGGGGAAGAAAGGACTTAAACCTAGAAGACAGCCTTAAAGAATATGACACTGAGTATATTATTTCTTTCTCATTACCAACCATTTTTATACCATTGAATGAGGATGAGCTTCTTTAAGATGGGGGTATGAGAGTATTGAGGAGGGGAGTATGAGAGTATTGTAAACATAAAACGTGATTGCGTATCATAAACTTCGCAGTCAATGCAATTAATGTTCATATTTACATGAGCTGAGGAGGAGACAACTACTTTGGACTGACTCTATCTTAGGGTTTTGTCTCACAAGAATTGACTCGGACAGACTTTGATCTGAGCAGACAAACCATGTTAATAGAACCGTAGTAAGAAAAAAATATAACTCTTCCTATTTTTTACATTCTTTTCTTTAGTTCACAACGATTCGTGGTGTCCTCAAATCTTGCAACGTTTTTATTTTAATTCATTTCCCGACGTCATAGAATGATAAAATTTTGCACAGTGACGTCGGTCGGCTGACAATACAATATTCTATTGTTACTTTCATATATTTCTATATATTTATATACTTTAAAAGCATATTTTAATATATTTTTAATATGAAGTTCTTTATCCTAAAATAAATAGTATCCTGCAAGGAAGTGTAGTTTGACTGATTCCAGAGCACTTTAGGATTTGGGTCACGAAATATCATTAGTTTGAGAAAAAGTATCAGAACAGCAAAGTAACTCGAAATAATAATAATAATAATAATAATAATAATAATAATAATAATAATAAAAATAAAGACTTTTTAAAGACATGCTTTTCTTAAACCATTTGCACTGAAAAGTAAAAAATAATTTTGTTTATGCATAAGTACAAAGAAAAGCGTGGAACGCACGAATTAAAGGGTTTATAAAATGACTATATGAGAGCATGCTCTATGATTCTCTTTTTAGTCATGCATAAACAAAATATTTTTTTTTTTACTTTTTTGTACAAATTGTTTAAGAAAAGTATGTCTTTAAAAAGTTTTATTATTGTTTTTACTTTACATATGGCTACCGACTGGGATAAAGTCTCGCCTTACATATGGCTACCGAACGGGATAAATTCTCGCCTCATATGTAGCGGCCGAACGGGCTACAGTCTCAGTTCATGCATGGTGACTGAATAAGATAATGTCTAACTTCATACATGACGACAGAATTGGGCTAGTCTCACTTCATGTACGGCAACCGAACGGGCTAAATAGTCACTTCATATATGGTGACTGCACGGGCTAAAGTCTCAATTCATATATGGTGACCGAGTAGGCTAGAGTCTAATCTCACATATGGCGACCGAACGGGCTGAGCTAGTTTAATCAAGTTTAGTTCTGCCTGAACCAAAGAAACCTAAAGGCAATAAATACAAATCAAAGTCAAATATAGGTTCGTTGCTGGCGCAAAAACCCAGGACGCGTGAGAAAATTAATTAAGATTCCAATCTACGGAGTCAAATCTATTAACCGTAGAGTCTATTTCTAGCAGCAGCCCTGCGCCATTTACATATTTTATGGTAGTTCAGGTTCTTCATCGTATGGCGGCGTTGTAGTCGACTATCAGGAACATCGTCTGTTTCGATAATAAAGTGCTATAATTCTTGTACTTTTGTGAGAGGCTTTGACGCCGCAGAACTAAAATGCATAAGCAGTCTGAGGTCGCCATCTTTCTTTCTCTCTTCCCTACCCCTCTGTGTGTGTGTGTTCGAGGTTTCCGAAAGACCTGGTGCTCCTCCCCATTTGTAATGTCTCAGAAATTACATGTCAGACAGAGACAAACCATACAACGCTGCATATCTCATAGTCTGAAAGGGTGGAGAAAAGTATGACTTTGACTTTAAAACTGACACGTCCTTTATAATTGACTTATTCCCTCCTCTCGGTCCCAGTTAACTACACATCAGACAGAAATTAGCAATACACCGTTGGTATTGACATGGTCTGAAAGTGTGCGGAAAACTATGACTCTAAAACCAGCAGATCCTTTGCAATCACTTAGTTTTTCCCATTTGTGTCTCCCTGGGTCTCAGTAACTACAAGTCAGACAGAGATTAGACACACACCGTTGACTTTTTAATGGCTTTTCGATATATATAAAATCCTTGTGGTTATAGCGGCGACGTCACAATGATAAAAAATAGGGGTAGCTACAATATTTAATTTGAAAAAAGTTGGAGACTTTCGTAAGTTATCTATAGCATAATGTATACTGATAAAATCAGGAGGAATAAGGGGAGCTAACCAGGTAAGCTTGATTTTGAGGGTTTTAGCTCCTTTTAGACCCTTGTAGCTCCATCGATTTGCTTTAAGTATGAGGTAACTCAGTGAATCCGATAGGTGCACGTATTCTTGGTTATTAAATTTCCTCCCTACCAGGGATTCAGCCATGATTTTCAGTTTGAAGGGTGTAGAGTCAAAATAGGGAGAATTTTAGTGTAGTTTTGGAAGTTATCAATCGATTTTTGATCGCAAAACAATCTTATAAAGTTAGAGGGTGTTGTCGAGATTTGGGGGCTGACACCCCCCACAAAGGGTCTGGCGGAATCACTTCTTTCGGTGACAAATAATGCTGTGCCTAGATCACAGTAACTATAGATTAGACAGAGATGATGCATTCTATGGTCTTACTGAAGAAGTGGGAAAACTATGGCTTTGACTCTACTGTTTTGATAGTTTTAGATGACAGATTTGATTTTATACGGGGGCGCTTTGGATTTGTCTATAAAACCATTACTTAGCTTATTATTACTATACAATCGCAAGCGCTAGTGACACAGTTATAACTTATCTTGCGCTGACAATCAAAGATGACAGTTCATTATTTTTTTTACAACTTACCGTTATGTTTCATTATTGTTTGAAGGCCGACCCGACGACCTACCGCACACTTCTTTACATATTTCCCTCTGTAGGGCGTCTGTGCAAGGTTTTATCCTGTTGCAACATGGTATTTCCTTTTTCTTTTCTTTTTTTAAGTGACTTTGAACCTTCTCCGCAGTAGGTGGCTCTGCGTTTGAATAATAGCTGACGATTGGGGAAATATTTAAGCACCCCGAAGGTCCTTGATTATGCAAATACCAGTGAGGTAATTGTCTACCACTTAGCAGACAATATCCAACACTTTGCCAATATGGATTTCTCCGCTGCCCTCCTCCTCAGATGAAGTGTAGCTAACTCAACATTTTTCATTATTTGATTTTGTTATACCCACTATATTCACATAGCACCTCCTGTCAACATATCGTGCATTACACTTGAATTATTATTATTAGTAGTAGTAGTAGTAGAAGAAGAAGAAGAAGAAGAAGAAGGAGTAAAAGAAGATGTTGATTAAATCCTCACTTATCATGTTTTCTTCATGGTGTCCACTAATTTTATGAGTACCGGTACGTAATAACGCTCACTGGCTGGCTTATAATCAAGAGATCCCGGGTTCGCTTCCCGGTGGAAACACACGTGGTTCTGAACCCACATTAAACTGTAGGTCCAGTTCTAGTAAATTACCAGTTCGTTTAGGACGTTAATAATAATTCCATCAATCAATCTACTAATTTTGTGACTTGAAATTCCCTGAGTTTTCCAGTTTTTCCATGGTATTTTTTTCCAAATTCCCTGAGTTCTTAGTGTAGTGGAACATGTAAATAATACGGAATGACACTTTTTTTAATCCCACAACCACCCAGTCCAAGCATCTTTTCCATTATTGGTATTTCACAAGTGAAAAAAAAAATCTTTAAAATAGAGGATTTTAAGACATTGAAAAAATCCGGTCAGCAGTGGGAATCGAACGCACGACCTACGCCTTGCCGGGACAGTGCTATTACCAACTCTGGGCAGGTCCACCTCAGAAATTATTGATTTCCCTGAGTTTTCCAGATTTATAAAATTCTCTGAGTATTCCAGATTTTCCAGGGTGTGAGACACCTTGTTTCTTGTAAACACTAACACTATAAACCAGTGCTCGAAGTCGGGGGCGGGGGCACGAGGCGGCACGCTATGCCCTTACCTTTTTCATTTTGGCTTTGGCGTACTCCTACCTTTCTTATTAATGGGAGCTCATTGTCTTTACTTTCAATAGGCAATCGCCGTCGCTAAGTCCAAGCGTTCCCTTACTTTTCTAGACCACTTCTCCAAGCTTCCCCTTACTTTTTCTAACCCATTTCGAGCACTGCTGTAAACCAGTGGTTTTCAACCGCCGATCCGCGAAACTATCCTACCTGTTCTTACCAAATTAATTCATTTAATTATTTAATACTTATTTTGTGGATTTCGACAGTACAAAATTGAGATTAAAGTTTACATTTCCTTTCCAAAACAACTAAAATCTGAAAATATGTTGATACCTTCTGAACGTTAAATAAATCTCTAACTTACTGGCATCTTCCCGTTGCTTGTAAGTTTTTCCTCATAGTTTGTCGGTCCATCACTATTAAGAAGTTGATCAACACTGCCATAAACAACTAGCGTCTAATAAATCAGGCTAGAAATTAAATATCAATCAAATATTTGATGTAATTAGAATTAGTTTAGATTTGGCAACACGTAATCATTAATTTAGAAACTATGGCTAACTATTGTTAACTACTGGATGATGGTTGTCAGTTAATTATGCAAGACACTCCACGTTTAAAAATTTAGGTTTTGAATTGAAATCTATATGAAGACTTGTTTGTAAGTGTATATTATGGAATTAAGAATAGGCAAATTTAAATGGATAATTCACAATACTGTGGATTTAGAAAATATTGATTCTGGTCAGAAAATATGAAATCTATAAAAAGAAGTCAGATGTAATGTGTCTGACGCCTTCAGTACATGAGAAATTGTCTGTACTATAGTTATTTTTTACTTAACTTGGGATATACTATAATTAAGCAGCAAACTGATTATTTCCTTGGATGAAGTTTAGATACATACCCGTAATCGGAACCTGGCCTATTCACCACGCCATCTAACCCAATCTACATTACCTATATAGGAGGACTACGTATTAAATAATTTTACAACAAAATTGGCGACTTGGAAGCTCACGACGTGAATTAAGGTTGATGTAAAGCAACGATTTCCAACAAAAGATGGCACAACTACTTCCGCTTTTAATTAATATTTTTAAATTTATTTTAAGGCCTTTAGGCAACTATGGCTCTGGCCATATGGATGATGATGGGATGAATTGATGGAATGAAGAAAGTGGGAGGAAACGGGAGAATTCCGAGAAAACCCATGCGCACGGCGTTTGTCCACCACAAAGCACACATGGCATGAACAGGAATCGATCCGACGACCCCTAGCACCAGAGGAGCGCTCTAACAACTGAGCCACCGTGGCCCACGCTACCTCCGTACATGTCTAATGTATTTTTATCGTTGCACGAAATTTCAATGCTGCTCCTACAATTTCAAACCTAGAGACTTCTAACTTTCAGGGAAGAAAGTCCATAACCAATTCAAGATCGATCAATGACTTTTTTTTAGTTTCGTTTTTCTTCATTGTTGGAAGAGCTTCGTTGTTATAAGTTTTGATATTCACAACAATCAACCGATTTCAACAATGAAGAAAAACGCATTGGTCGAACTCTTGAATTGGTTATGAACTTTCTTATCTGAAAGTTGGAACTCTCTAGGCTTGAATTTGTAGGAGCAGCATTGAAATTTCGTGCAATGATAAAAATACATTAGACATGTACGGAGGTAGTGCTGCCATCTTTTGTTGGAGATCGTTGCTTTATATTAACCTTAAGAATTAAATATTCTGAAACAATGCTCTATCCTTACACAAGTAATAGTCCAAAAATACATTGAACGAGGGAAACTACATTCTCAGCTTCACGACCTCAAACAAAAATTAAAAAAACGTGTCATACTTTTAATGACATTTAAATCTCCAGAATCATATTCCAAATTGAAGGAATCGAAAGGTGTTGGGAAAAAAAGTTACGTAGGAGAAACTGGAAGAGCTGCTACTTTAAATTTATGCGAAACATAGTACTGTTTCACTTTACATATACCCATTTCATAACCTATTCCAATAAATAGGTCAACCAATATCAGATTATGTGGAAAATCTCCGAACTCAAGTAACTATATGGTACTCTATCCAAATCTGAGGTCAGTTTTTCTCTAGCTGATTTGTAGAGAAGCGTTACAGATGAATAAATTGAAATAATAAAAAAGTTGTGAACAATAACCAACCATCGCTGTAGGAGAGCACATATCCATAGGTTCGAAAAATATAGTGTAGTCATTTTATGAAAATTTGGTGGAAAAAAAAAAGAGCATGAAGCTTGGTACATCTATATAATACTTACTTGTTAGTCAGCCCCAAGTAACATACTAAAAGTCCCCAAAAATCAAACTTGTGCTACGACCACCATCTTGAAAAATGGCAGCCAAAATTTAGTTCCTTTCAATTTTCTCGAGAACTAAGTATCAGATCGAAAAAAAGTTTCAAATAAAGTTTGTTCAGCATAAAATTATAAATCTTTTTCGTAATTCCTTTTCTTACATTTGACCAATCCTAAAGTCACAAAATGACAAAACGAAAACGGCTTTTTTTTTTCAGCAGCCAAAATCTTTAGATAAGTTTCGAAACATCTTTAAAAACGTGGGATTTGGTATATGGAAAATACTTGGCCATAAGTAACATTATAGAAAGTCTATTAAACATCAAAGTTGTGCTATAGCCGTCACCTTGGAAAAAAATGGCGGCCAATATTCACCTATTTCCAGTTTTCACAAAAACTATGCATCACTTCAAAAAATGTTTTTTAATTAGTTCGCTCAGCATAAAATTATAAATCTTTGTTGTTAAGGCCATTCTGTTCGACGACGCAGAAGCCACAAAATGGCAGAAAAGTAACTAATTATCATGAAATTCTATTTTTTTTTTAAATAAAGGTAGAAACTAATGCCAACATCTTAGCTGCTCGTAAATGTTTTTCTTAAAGTAATTACATAATTTTTCTGTGAAGAAATAACATAAATGATAATACAAGTACACAAAATGTAGGCACTAAGAATGAATATCATAAAATTGCAAATACACCTGACTTAAATTTTAATCTGTTAAAAAAAAAAGATACCGAAAGGTTATGATAGTTACTAAATATTACTGAAAACTGATAATTACAATATGTCTCATGTAACTGTCCATATGCTCAATTTAATATATTTTTATCTGTAAAGTCTTTTAGACATAGAGATGAGAACTTTTTGCATACCACTTTATGACCAGAAGCTTGATGAAAGGTAACATACCGATTACTGTATTCAGATCGAGTGTAAAGTCTCCTGATCTTTCAGTTCTAATCAAGTCCATAATCAGGATAATCATTTTCATGTATTGTAACCACAGTTTGGCTGTTCTAGTTACTTCTGATTCTTTGCAGACAGCTAAAATGTCTGACACTATGGTTTTACCTGCTTTTGAAGTAATTGTATCCTCTGGGGATATTTAGTTTCTAAATACCTTTCACTGTCTAACACAAAAGTGCTCAGTCTTCTGAGCACAAAATGTCGTAGTTAGAAACTTGAATAGACCATTCGTGTGAGGAAATGGTCAGATGAATATATATATATATATATATATATATATACCTAGGTGTACATATTACAAAAAAAGATTAATCATTTTATGCTAAATAAACTTGTTTTTTTTTATGTGATGCTTAGTTTCCGCGAAAATTTAAAAAAAAATTGGCCACCATTTTTTAAGAAAGTGACCGTAGCACAAGTATGATTTTTGGAGACTTTCAGTACGTTACTTGAGTGATCACGCACTACACATACACCAAGTTTCATGCTTTTAAGATTTTCTTTTTTAACTAATCGTAAGATTTTGGCTTAAAATGACTACACTACTAAGAAACATGAAATACATGAAGCATGTGATAACATTAGCTTCATCTTTTTTTTTTTTTTTTTTTTTTTTACAAATAGCCATGGTTAGGCCAAGGCTATTACCCACTTAGAGGGTTACGCCCGCTTTTTTGGGAAGGAATCATTGAGGAATGGAAGAAGTTTGGAAATGTGGATGGGCTGAGAGCTTTTATAGGAACTATACTTTATTTCTTTATTTTTAACAAACTCAGGACTATTACGATTTTACATCGTAATCATTAATTTCAGTGGAAGCTGAGGATGACAATATAAGAAAAATGAAGTGCTAGCACGCCACAATCACAACAGAGGAAGCATTAGTGTAGACATATGCATGTTATCTTCTGTCCCCGGGGCAATGATGGGAGACAGTATGAGTCCTGTTAGTCTTAATGGATTACTGTGCGATTAATGGAATTATGAAATCAGGTGGCCGCGGGGCTGAGAAGGGGGTAAGCTGAGGTATTTCCGGATGATTATCGGGGAGTGTGGAAAGATATATGCTTATGAGTAGTGAAATGGGACAAGTGATTAGCGGTGGATGTTGTGGATTAAAGGTAGCATCGTGATGCAGTGTGTCTAATAGTAGTGGATGGAAATTTTCGTAGCGTTTGGTAATGTACTTTTGTCTTAATGTTTCGAGATGGTAAAGGATGTGGGGAATGGTGATAAGGACGTATAAATCGGCTGTGGGGCTGGGAAGTTTGATTCTGTGAGCAATGCGGAAGGCATGTCTTTCGAGAATTTTCAACTTATTGTGAAAAGTGAGTGGGACTGATATCCAAGCAACGTGTCCGTATGTAAGTACAGGTCTGAGGAATTATTTATAAGTATTTAGGATGGTTATTGCTGAGAGACCCCATGTTGTTCCTGTAAGACGTTTGAGAAGATTTAAGCGGTTGT